>JAFMOD010000407.1:1536338-1553798 GCA_019802435.1 Corydoras maculifer | reverse complement strand
GAACCTTCAGCAATGTAGCAAATAGGATAATATAAATTGCAACACTTATAATGTATATTTTTATATAATTATGGGCTTTTGAAAATTATTAAATTGGTTGTAATTAGCTTAGGTAAATAATATTTGTGGCTATGCAGCAAATAACAGACTGCAAGGTGAGAAAATATCTAATATTAGCTGATGTAGCTCTTTCTATGACATTGGAATCTGTTTCTTTTAGTATAGAACATATTTAATGAACAAACATAAATGTCAAATTATTATCCTGCACTAAAGAATACTGAGATATTGGTATTTTCTAGTACAGTCTGGAGGTGGTTGATGGATTTTGAATATAACTTAAAATATTTCACATACCAAAACCTTTATTTATGACCACTGAGATTACTTTTTAACATTATTGCTTACTTACTTTGCTCCTTCCCACTTGTAATCAGTAATTAAAGGAATAATGAATCGTTGTATGTCATATATATTTACTAGATTTTTATCAGACATGTTATAATTAGACAAATGTTCTGCATTGTATTATGAAATATATTTATTTTTGACTAATGTGGTCATGGCGGCACAGTGGCTTAGTGGTTAGCACGTTCACCTCTCAGCGCTAGGAATTCCTGGTTTGAGTTACCATGTTCTACCCGTGTCTGCGTGGGTTTCCTCCGGGTTCTCCGGTTTCCTCCCACAGTCCAAAAACATGGATGAAGTCAATTGAATTCTCAAAAATTGCCCCATATAAAGTGTGTCTGTGTGAGTGAGTGTGTGCCCAGCGATGGATTGGCGCCCTGTCCTGGGTGTATCTGCCCAGCGCCCGAGACGTTCTCCCCTGGATGGGCACGGGAAACCCCTCCGCGGCCCTAATAGAGGATGAAGCGGGAGATAATGAATGAATAATGTGGTCATGCATATGTGTGTGTGTGTTTGTGTGTGTGTGTGTGTGTGTGAAACTAATTTTTTTTTTTCACAGAAAAAAATTACCACTTCATACAATTATATTCTTATTGTTTGTTTTTATTTGGCATAATGTTCTGTGAAATTAGAACATATATAGGAAATCAGAAAAAAGAGACGGGCCATCATATCATTTACCACATGGAGACCAAGAAGACATACAAGTCACTGATCTGAAAATATGAAATCAATAGAATGCAGAGTAAAGACAGCAGGTACAAGCAAACCAGCACATCTATTAGACAGAAAGCCTGGTGATCTGAGGCCTCTATGGAGCTGAACTTATGTGTCAGCATAATCAATATATCTGTAACTATGCCAGTTAAATTCTATAGGACAGCCTCTGTGTTTCTGTGTTTGGATACATCCCATACATCCGACACTTTAACTGGCAGCTCATTAAATACTTTTTATGCTTGGCTTTCTTTCATGGTCCACTCTCAATCCACCAGTCTCATTCTCTCTTTTTCTTTTTGGTTGGAGCCATCCAAGTCTCAATTATTTAAAGCTTTTAGGGTTTTGTTATGAAGACCACAAAAAGAAAATAAAGGAAATGTTAATCTACAGTATTCATTCTTTTTTGGTTCTAGCTCTTAAACACTAGTTTCCTAATTTTTTATAAACAGTGGGTCAAAAGGGCAGCGTAATGGGGCATTATTTTAGTATAGTGTATTCCTCATAAACATTAAATGGGATCTTCGCAATGCTTTCAGACCAAATTATGGAGGAGCAGCATCTGCTTTGGTACTACTGTACATGTGAATCATGCTTCTGCCACAAATAAGGCTTTGACCTCACTGATTTTCTTAGTTTTCTATCCAAAAACAGCACATTGTTTTTTTAATCACAAACAGAAACATATAAAAAAGCCAAAATAAAAATAACAACAATAACAATAATTATAATATTAATAGTATTAACACTTTGAAAACAAAAAGGGTTTCTGACTCTGACTTTTTCCTTCTGTGGCTGGAAGAACAGCATTTGAAGAAAAAGTCAAAATATAAGTTCAACAAAACGAACCAACAAACATTAAAATTTCAAAAAGAGAAATCTATTTGTCTACTGCTGGAAAAATCTCACTATACAGGTATAAAAAGGTAACATTCCCCACTGTTCTAGACATAATTTGCCTTTTGGTATCATAATGGCTTCACTCTTCCTGAGAAAAAAAGGAAAGCAGAAAAGTCATTTAGACACCGTTTCAGCTGCACTGATAATGGATATACCTTTTAACACTCGAGCTGAGCGGGCAAACCTGAAGCACAGCAGAGAAACATCAGGAAGGTTGGTGTTTGGCTTCCAAACTGTGCAAGGTCAGTGAATGTTATATACAGACATGCACGACCAAGATCAAAATCCTAACTCCTCATAATCATAAGTGCTAGACTTTTAAAAACTGGTAAGGACATGCAATACATAACCTTCACTTTCCTTATAATTCACCATAAAACAGTCAGGTTCTTTGGTTCCGTTACTGACTTACTGTAAAAAGTAGTTCCCTTAAAACTGTTTTATGAGGTAGTCTCAAAATGTTTAATCACCACTGGCCCAAGGTTTAGCCACTGCTATCCAATCACAGATCACAAACACACACACACACACACACACACACACACACACACACACACACACACACACCTCTGTGCTTTGGTTAAATGAGTGTTATGAAATATAAAGTCTATGAATGTTAAAGTACAAAGTTACATTACTATTATTCTACTTATTTGGCAATTTCAATACTATAATAAAAAACTGAAACTGTTCTCTGGCATTAACATAGATAATCTCCTTGAAAATATATCACATTTTCATTTTGGTTATTCATTAAATGTTTAAAGTGGTAAATTCAAACATAAACATGACAGTTGGTCAAAGGAAGTCTGAGGACATCACTGAGAATTTACAGGCAAGGCGTATTCAGGCATCCTCATGAAGGCAAACAACCTAGTATGAAGTTTCTAGAACACTTCACTTAAAGCACTTTGAAGACACCTTCCTCTGACAACAAGAACTGAATAATCTGAAACACAATGATGCATTTGTACCTCCTAAACGTGAATATAGATGAGTAAAACAACATAAAACACAATTATCCTTTACATCTTTGGGTATCTTTGTGGATTTTGTCTCAAATGCTTTAAGGACGCACTTAGAATGTGATGCCATACCCATTTGTCCAGGTTCAAGGCCATATTGAGATTCACCATTTTCTCAGCAACCTGATCCATTAGCCATTGTTACGCAGCAGCGGCTGGCTCCTATAGCTCCTGATTTGGCATCTGAAGAGCTGAACGTCAGGTTTGTTATGAAGTGTTGGTCAGCTTGGGTACACATCCAGTAGCTTTCAGTCAACTTCATTCAGAAGACTGGAAATTACATGCCGAGATTTTGGTTTCAGTAGTTTTGGGAAAAAAGCCAGAATACTCCAGTTCCAACAAGGCATCGATTGGTTGACATCAATTTCCATATTGATATATGCTTTAATTGGCATTTTCCTTTACTTCCTTTGAATTGGGACTCTTGTCTATGTCTGCCAAGTCACAATTGTCTTTTTCTTTGGAAGTCAGTACAATTAGACAGATGTCCTATGTTCAAATTTGGAATTTATCAGGATCCAAGTCACTATCAGTGCAAATTGACTTATAATGACCTTTCCCACTGTTGCATTAACGGCTGTTAAAAGCAAGTTCTTTGCTTTTCCATCATTATGCTTTTATGCTCATCTTAGAAAGGTCTGGAGGAAAATAAAATCAGAAGATGCTTTGGGTCAATACAGGATCACAGTCTTCATAGCAGTAACCAGATGAGCACTCTGAGGTGACACACTGCAGGTCGCAAGCATTGACACAGGCATGGGTACTGGCATTTAGAGAAAATGAGATCGGGGCATCCATAGATCAAATATAAATATGCTGGCTGGACAGCAGGTTTTCCAGACATTCTAAAAACTTTGAGAAATGAGCCCGGAATATTTATTTGGCTGAGGTAGGCTTGCTCAAAAGCGACAGCAGCATGCTCACATGAGCTGTGATGACTCTGAGAGGTAGCTAATTTTAGAGGTATGTTTTTAGAGGTAGGTTTTTGGTGTGCTGTAGCTCATGAAGATGGAAGAGGAAAATGGTTCAGCAAAGGAATCATATTTATGGTTCCTCCGACACAGTCTGCCTTGAGGCTAGTACAGTGAAGCATGTTGCAATTAATTCAATTGAACAGCCACAGTTCAGGCAACTAGTTGTTTATGGTATTTTAAAATCAAGCTTAAAACTAAGAAGTTTTTCTTGGGAAGCCCATTATGAATAGAAACTTGTGCCATCTTATTTGTAATAGACTATGGCAAGATTTGAATGTCATATTACCGGAGAACACTATTGCTAAAGTTTTTTTTTTTGGTTTAAGCAGAAAGTTCTCTGATAATAAAACAAAGTTTATTTTTGGTTTGATTCAGCAGTCACACATACTTTGGCACATAGGATTGAAATAAAGCTTTATATTAATGTCACTGTGTGAATAATCTCCAATATTTTGTGATGATATCTCCTTTCGGTTCATATTATAGCAAGTAAGCACACATGTCAGGAAACTTATAAAACCCTGGTTTAAAGAACGGGGTAAAGTCTGATGTTGTTCAGATTAAAGGCTAAAACTTACAGAAAGTACTGTAAGGCCTATGACAGGGGAGGTTATACTCCTTATTCAAATTAGCAGCAGGTGGTATATAAATTAATTAATGTAAGTAGATATTAATAGGCAGGTGTAAAGGAGAAACCATAATAAAATGGATGAAATGGGTAAGGAACAGTGCTAGCCAGTGCCCACACCTGTACCAGACAGACCTGTGTGCTGCTCTATTAGGACCTGGCATTGTGTTGGATTTTGAGCCTGCAGAAAAAGATAAGAGATAAGATAAAATAAGATAGACCTTTATTTATATTTATAAAAAGCAGAAGATAAGAGCGATCAGACAACAAATTGATTTGATCAGAATAACGTTACTTTCATTAGGATTCACTCATAAACTGCATGTGATTCAATTACTATTTAATTCATGTAATTCATTATTATAAAACAAGAGAAGCATACAGGATCATTATTAAGCTATTAACTTTGTTATACAAAAAATATTGCAACCACTATCATGATCCTACCTGAGGCTGTTCGTTGACTTGAGTTGCATGCGTCACCCCATGTTTAGAGATGCCATTACTGTGAGAATGATGTCCTCCATCCTCACCCCTGGGTACAGACCAGCTGTCTTTAGTCCCCTTTCTGCACAGGAAACTAGACAGTGACCAACCATTTGATCAATTAAACTAGCATCATAAATATCTTGTACATTTCCAATAAGTGGAATCTGATATTACATATCATCACAATCATACAGTCGGTCCTTTAAATATCTTACCTGCGGTTGTATCCAAACATGAGAAACAGCACACAAATGATGATGCAGGCCAAACCAATGTGGATTCCAACCACCATACTCCCTAGTGATCCCTCAGTGTCCCTGCAGTTGCACCGACTTTCCTCTATAATGCAAAAAAAAAATGACATTAATACGGAATTCCAAAATTTAATTTAATGCAAACCTGCATCAAAATCCTATATTTCCAAACAACCAAATATTTTATATGCAACTGAAGAAAAACATAAATAATATCCTGATCTTACCAGCACTGGTTTTAGCAGCAGTTCCATCCTCTGCCAGTGACACCAGTCTCTTGGAGCAGTCACTCTCTCCATTACCATTGAAGGCTACTAATTTTACTTCATAAACTGCACCAGCATCTGTGATGTATATACAAAAATCACATGTCTTTAACACAGCACACACAAAAAGAACACACATCTTTTACACAGCAAAGGCCTTGTCCCCCTCACCCAATAATCAAACTCAGAAACGTTTAATACAAAGGTGAACGCACTAACAATCGCAAAGTATAAATTGCATGCTTCAATTACAATATGTTCTAACCCTTTGTCTTCCTGATATAGAGTTTGCATCAGAGCCTGTCGAGTTTATTTTTACATGCTTATACTCTTCAAATAATTCATTAATAAAAAACAAAAGCAGCAAAATGACCAGTATATTAATAAGTTAAAAGTTCACTGTATCAAATCAATAATGTTGCTCCACTTACCGAGTTGTGCAATGGTGTGGACATTAGTATAGCAAGACATCTGAACTGGTCCCTGGAGATCTCCATGTGGCACCCTGCGATAGGACAACCTAAAACCTTCAACCATCCCTGGCTTGTTGGGTAATTCCCACAGGACTTGCACTGATGTGACATTCACCACTTTAGTGAAAAATGCAGGTGGAGTGGGAACTAAAAAAAACAAAATACAAAACAGTTATTAGCATACAGAATGTCATCTCCACAGGATTCTTCATAACCAGTTTTAAAGAAACGCATATTATAGAGATGGGCTGACAGTGACCATGTACGAGAGAAACACTAAAATGTACTGAAACCAACCACATTAAAACAATAATGATTTAAATGCAGCCAGTGTTCAGGTAAAGGTGTAACAGATGGTAAAATATCTGTGTAAGCAGAATCACATATTAGTGACATATTGCCTGTTTACACCTGATATTTTATGCTTGTATTTGATTTGATGATTATTCAGATTTTGCATTTACAGTAGCAGACTATTTTAGTGTATTTTTGAGCATTCTGACATTCTTACATCCTTCAATATTCAAATCATTTTGAATCATTAATAACGTATGTTGTTTCTTAAGTTTCTATTTTATTAAGTTTTTCTATTTGAAGAAAGAATGAAAAATAAAACCCAAACAAATAATAAATTAGGGTTAAATTAAACATAAGAACACAGCTACTTACCACCTCCTAGCGTTGTAGCTACGACAGTGCTGGACTCCTGGCTCGCCCCCACTGGTGAGTAGGCCTTCAGGTAAATGGAGTATGTGGTTGCAGGGTCCAAGTTGGTGAGATCATGCTGGTAGGTAGTCTTACTTACAGCTTCCTGCAACTCTTTACTCTCTGATTCTGTAATTAGCATATTATATATTATACTACACATAAACATATTTACAAGCACACCATCGCATATAAAATATTATTGTATAAAACTCATTTCAAGGTAATATATCTGTTCCTTTCATTTATTTATTTGCAAAGAAAACACCAAAATGTGTAACATGTTCTCCCAGCATTAAAAACATGGCAGATAACGATAGTAAAATTAAAAAAAATGTAAAAGATTGTAACTTACCACCAAATTTGCGAACATGCAACACATATCCGATTATGCTGTCGGTCACCTCCATTGGTGGCTGGTTCCAGGAGAGCTGCAGAGAAGTTTTGGACAGAGGTGTGGCTTTCAGTCCCTGAGGAGAGTCAGGGAGCTCTTTGGCCATAGACACAGCCAGTCGTGCACTCGCCTGGTTGGTGCCTGCACTGTTTTCAGCTATGCACTGGTAAATGGCCTCATCTTCAGATGTAATGCGAGTCACTGCCAGAGTGCTAGAAGAAATGGTTTTATGTAAAAAATTACAACACAATAAAAAATGTAACAGAAAATTAATTATATCATAGCAAAAATATTTTACGCAACCAACAGAAAAAACTTTCCAAATTTCTTTATTACTTGTCTATTTGTTTCATTATTCCTAACTTTTTGACCAATTTGGGCAATTAACAGCTTAACATAGTATTTGGTTATGAGTGTCGTACACTACACACAATACAATTCCTTATTTTTGTTTAAAGTGTTATGTGCAAGTGGCAAAACGTAAGGTAATGCTTTAAAAGTAATTTAAATAGTAAATAAATAGTGTAAATGTATTTGCATTCCTTTGGTTAGGAAAATAGTATTTGACCACCTCATTTAACAAACCAAGTAAGTCAGAGTCAAGAGCTGGCACCGTAATGGAACCGATCCCCCATGCGCAACAACCAGACACTGCCATCTTGTGGTGGATTTTGGGAACTGCTTCAAAGTCGTAAGGAGTTTCTCATCTCATTATCTTCTGCAAAATCCTCTACTATGGTCGCAGGGGGAAGTGTTCCTCATGACCATTCGGGGAAAGAACGTTTTAGGCACTGGGCAAATACACCCAGGACAGGGTGCCAGTCCATCACTGGGCACACACTCACTCACAGAGATATAAATGGGGCAATTTAGACCACATTTTTAGACTACTGGAGGAAACCGGAGAACTCTGAGAAAACTTACATAAAAAAACGGGGAGAACATGAAAACTACACCCAGTTTAAAATTTGAACCTGTATCAGAGGTGAACGTGCTAACCATATATTCATTCATTATCTCCCGCTTTATCCTCTATTAGGGTCGTGGTGGGGTTCCCCATGCCCATCCAGGGGAGAACGTTTCGGGCGCTGGGCAGATGACCCAGGACAGGGCGCCAATCCATCGCTGGGCACACAATCACTCACACAGACACACTATATGGGGCAATTTGGAGAATTCAATTGACTTGATCCATGTTTTTGGACTGTGGGAGGAAACCGGAGAACCCGGAGGAAACCCACGCGGACACGGGGAGAACATGGAAACTCCACCCAGATGGGGATTCGAACCGGGAACCCCTAGTGCTGAGAGGCGAACGTGCTAACCACTAAGCCACCGTACCGCGCTAACCATATATTCATTCATTATCTCCCGCTTATCCTCTATTAGGGTCGCGGTCCAACCATATATATTATATTAAATGACAATTTATAATATATTTTTTAATTTGTATTTGTACATACTAGTCCTAAATTTCATTATTGCTTTTGCATGAAATACTGTATTTCACCAATTTTTAATTGCAGTTCACAACATATCCAAACTTGGCGGGTGGTTGTTATATTATTTTAACTACAAGACACTAAAAACATCTTTATTTCAGTAAGGTTGTTGGATATCTACAGCAAGTTGGTACCTGTTGTTGTTGGTTAGTTTGACATTGTCCCCAGGTGTGAGGACCTTGCCATTCTTTAACCAGATGAGGTGAGGATCAGGAACTCCCTGAGCAACACAGGTAAATACAGCACTGCCCCCTGCTGGTTTTGAAACAGACTGTGGCCATTGCAGGAACTCTGGAGGAGCTAGGGATGAGAGAAGTGGAAATTATGTAAAGAAAGTTTCATTCTTTCTGCAGCTTAGTTGAGCATTATTGAGTGGTTGTTTGGAACTAATAAGACTGCATGTAAGCACAGAAAGTACAGATAATATCTCAGTCATCACATTAAAAAACTTGATTAAGACAAAATTAAGTGTTAAATGATACATCTAAAAATCACAAATGAAACAAGATATTCTTCTTAAACTGCAGCTCAAAAGTCCTATGTTCACATACTGTATACTTTTATAAAACATTAGGTCATTTAGCAGATGCTTTAACCCAAAGTGACTTACAAGTATCCCAAAAAAAGGGTTGACCATTACACAGCACCCATAGAACAATGAGGTTTAAGGGACCCACATTGGTAACTTCTAGTGAATCTGGGATTTGAACAAACAACCTTCAGAATAACAACCTACAACAAAGCTACTACACCCATCAGTTACAATGATCATTGTAATGAAGGAAACTGACAGTACTAGCAAAAAGCAGAAATATTAAATTAATTAAAATGAAAATTTTAATGTGTATGAAGTGAAATGTTGTTTCAAACTATAAACTTTGTAGTCATGTATAACCCAAAGATGTTTTTAAAAAATTAATAAGAATGTTTAACTCCCATTATACACATATGTGTATTATATTATTTATATAATAAATTAATTGTAGCTGTATAGTGAATTTAGTTTCATAAAATATGCACAGGCTTTGGAATGGAATCTGAATTCCAAACTTAAACATACACTTTCTTAAACTCCCCCTGACAGACACCCATAGATGCTCTGGACTAATGTTGGGGCAGATGTAGGCTCACTGTCATGCATGACACCCCTTCAACAGTCTCACAATAGATGTGCATATATAGAAAGCTTACCCGACTTTGAACCATGCATTTCATTAACCTACTGACACCAGCTAAAACTAAAACTCTACCAGAATCCCAATTCCCTATAACCCCAGAGATGGACCAGTACACCCCATGCCTGGGAAGAGGGTCTATGATAGTCTAAGGAGCTGCCAAAGGTCAAGGGTCAAGCAGAACGCTTTTCAATTGAAGACCATTCATCACTCTTTCCAGAGGAACCAGTGTTTCATTCCCCCCCGAAAAATTTATCAGCTGGACATACAGACCCCCACTAACCACACACACACTCTTCCCTAAACAGAATTAGATAATTATATAATAGATAACAAAAGATAATTTTGCTGATTAATATTTTTGACAGAATGATGGTATAACAGATTTAATATCTCTTAATTACTTATGACAAATAGAAAAGTTCTGCTCTAATGTTTTAAATACAAGTTAAAAGGAGAGTCAACTGCCAAGTTTTGCTTAGTGCAGATGCATTTAACTAGGTAAAATAGGATATATGGTGTGATATATTGTTGCAACTCTGAAGAACCTTAAAAAAGAAAAACAAAGTTGTTGTGTATTACTGAATAATAACTATCACTTAAGCAAAGAAAAAAAATAGCAAATCTTTTGTAATTTTACAATTCATCACTTTCTTTTTAAGCTGATATTGTGATGAGATTTTGACATTTGTTTAAATCAGTTACTGCTATTCATGCTCTGTTATCTGGAAATAACTGGAATTTAATATTGTAGTTCATTTTGATCTGTAGAGCCCACTGACAATATTTTATTTTTTTCTCAAGCATAAAAACCCAATAAAGAATATTTTGGTGGGCCTTTATGTTTGATTGTTGCTTATTTTGTGAGCTGGGCATTTGTATGATTACAGCTGAGGCTTAACCAACAGCCTCAGTACTCATTCACATCTGTCAATCCATATAACAGTATTGATCATCTTTACTATAAAGGCCATTTTAGTAAGGACCTTTAATTTAAGCAGGTAATTTCTAAAGCTTGTAAATCAGAATGTACATATAGGAAAAATATATTGCATATTTTGATTATTATATCTTATATATAGGAATACATTTCTATGTCTCTGGTCAGTTGTTCTATATTTTAAATGGCCTATTTCTGGCCTTGACTTTCAAATACTGTGCAATAATTTCAGTTAAAGGTTTAGCACTAAGTCTGAGAAACCTCCTGGTGATATGGCAGCTGTGGAATCTGAATTTTAAAGCCCATTTATGATTGTGCCTTCATTTTTCATATGAAAATGTTCAGCTCGAATACGAAGAAATAAAAGCATTGAATATGAAAAGGCGCTCTAAACACAAAGCCACATGCTGCCCCCTCCTTGATCTTCATCTCCCTTTGCGTGACTCCCAGCTGTGACTAGAACAACCGTGCAACCGGGGGCAGGGGCACAGAGTGGTGGTCACCCTTTCTCATTTGGGAGCCATAAATTTTGTAAGACTCCACCCCTCCCTGCTTTATTGGCAGCCTGTCAGGCCAGCAGGCTCCACCCTTCAGCAGACTCCCCATAACCAATTCTAGGTCAGTGTCAGAGGGGAGGAATCCCGGGTCAGAGGTGAAAGGTGACAGTTCATTGTATGAAACACAAATAAGTTCTTGGTGTGAGTGTTGTACATCTTTCAATCTTTGCTGCATGTTCTGTCTTAACATGTGTTTTGACGTCAACTGTGCTGACCAAACTGGGTCAAGTAGAAAATTTAAGTGTGAGTGCTCTGCTAGATAGAAACGTGATCTTCCCCTATGTATAAATAAAGGATGATAGCGAGAACGAACCCTAATCATTGGCATGGGTATGGCTTTTAGCATCAAATTGTAACATTACATAAAAATATTTAAATTTCTATAATACTTTGATAAACATACAATGCAACTGTATGTGATCCAGAAACTACTGTGTAACTGTTTTTAATCTACCGAGTTCTGTTTAATTTAGGACATTTAAGAAATGCGCTACACATGGTAGATTATTTGGATTTATTCATTTTTACTTATGTTTGTAAAACCCTTTTGTTCCTTTCTTGCTAAAACCTAAATCAATAAATTAATGAATATTTTAAAGATTTCCCCCTTGGCTAAATCGCTAAATCCTTTGTATAAGACAGAAATGGGGTATTATTGATTGATCAGTTTAAGAATGGACACTTGGGATATAGATTGGAAAAAACACAGCTGGGTGCAGTGATTTCACGTATAAAAGCAATTAGCTTAAGGAACATTTAATAAGACACAATCATCTATATTTGAATATATATTTTTCAATATTAGTAAATTTACTTCCAGTCTGGAGATATATTTTACCTTTCATTTGACCACTTTAGGTTGTTATTTGTGTTAATGTATTAACCGGCATAGGTTACCTTTTAATTGTAATGAGTATGAACGAATAATAATAAAATAAATAAATAAACAAAATAATACAAATAATAATAATAAATTGTTCGTCAAAATTGTCACAACAGCATTTTCCTCTCTATCAGAACATATTTGGAAACTAATCTGTATCTAATTGCTTTGGCAGTATATATATATATATATATATATATATATATATATATATATATATATATATATATATATATATATATATATATTGTTTTAGGATTGAAAGTGTCATTAAAATGTAACTTGAACCATTAAGTGTTTTCAAAATAATAAGGGTGAGAAACAGTATTTTCACACCCAAAACAAATTAATGAGCCAAAATTAAATTTAAAATCTATGGTCCAATCCCATTAACAGTCATAATGCGGTTCTCACTGGGAGTGTGCAGCTACTCTAATTGGATATCCTATTAGAAAAAGAAATGCTATAAAGAAATATGAGTAGGCTAATCATATAGACAGTGGCAGGATGATAGATGAGTTGTGTCACCATGAGGATGGAGGGGGGGTGTAATGGCAGTCTGCATTACCTATATGAACCCCTCAGTGCTATCGTCCAGCTGGGCAGTAGCATCAATTCTTAATTGCCTAAAATGCTAGTCAAAGGTTTCCTGGTGCTCTTTCAGTAGGAGTGTCAGTAAGACTTTCCATAGGATATGTTTTATTTTACATAAATATGTATAATATAATCATTATGTCTATTGTCAAACATGAAGCAAATATGTAGAAGACATTTATGCAAGTTTTGAGAAGAGACAAATTGTTTTACAATACACTCTAATAAATTTAATCAATCTTAAGCAGTTAATTATAAACAACTGTACACCTTCTTATTTATGTTTGTTTGGCAGCAGTGTTGTTTAATTGGCCAGGTAATGTTCGTATCAACCTTTAGTGGCATAAACGCTGGTGCCAAATAAACTGGTTTAGATGTTTTTTCTGATTTCCTTGAATTTTTGCACCCAACAGTATCTGGAGTTTGCTTAGAATACTTATCATCCAGTAAGTGGCAAATCTGGCAATAGAAACGCCTTGATGATGAGAGCGTTCAACCAAAAATGACTAGACGATTATAAACCTACAGTAAAGCTACACTAATTCAACCACTTTTGCTTTATGCAATGCATAACCAAACATAAAGTGCAGTTGTGTGTCAGAGAAGTTTAATCTAATAAGACTTACCCTGAACTACCAGCCTGCCAAGAGCAGTACGTCTCATCCTAGTACCAGGACGATTGGCAGCACATACATAAACTCCAGAGTGCTGCAGGGACACATCAGAGATCATCAGATTCCCTGTCCCTAGGACCTGAATCCCCTCCACGCCTATGGATCTTCCATCTGCAGATGAACACACAATAAACCCAGCAGCATTAGAACAGACAAGTTTTCATACAGTTTGGAAGTAAACACAAAGTGAAGGAAATATTATTGGTAACCAAGAAATAGCATCAGATTAACATAAGTCTATAAATTTCAAAAGTTCTAACCAAGTCTGCTCCAAGACACAATCGGTCTAGGGTTGCCAGTGGCAATACACTCCAAGATGGCTGTCTGATGGACTGTGATAGTAAGGTTCTGGGGACCGGAAAGGATAGCGGGTTCTTTGTAGATGCGTGAAGCGCCACCTAAAATTTTTTAAAAAACAATCTGTGTTAAAAATATTTAATTAAAACTACACAATGCTTAATTAAAATTAAACATTAAACATTACTATAATTGTGTATCTCAAACAGAAAGTTCTAAATTGTATTATATAAACACCAACATTAACAACACCAACAGCAAATCTACTGATTAATATTAATATGCTATAATGCAAAAGGTAAAAAAACATTTATTTTTCCACTTACCAGTTACATTCAACACAGCTTCATGGCTGTAGCGGATATTAGCAATATTAGTAGCAACGCAGCGAAATATTCCAGCATCTGACTTCTGTACACCAGTGATCTGTAGGATACCCATCGGAAGCAGTGTGTACCTAAATAAACAGAGAGGGTTTATGAAAAGTTTTGCTTAAATAACCAATGAGTGTGAAGCAAATTTTCTATAAATCTCAATATTACCTTTCATTTGATGTTCCGATGGCCATTCTATCTTTCTCCCAGGTGATGGTGGCCTCTGGAATGCTGTTTACCTGGCACTGAAAACGTGCCACTCCCCCCTCATCTACTGACATGGACTCCGGATGAGTGTGAAACTTAGGAAGAGCTATATGAGACAGAAAATGGAGAGGGTGATAAAGATGATTTAAACAACAAACCAAGCTTTAAATAATTAAATAATAATCATGCTAATTATAGATGTGTCCTGCATCTACCTTTTTCTCTTAGATAAATTACATATTGTTAATTCCACAAATGTAAAAGTAAAATGTATGTATTTGTATCACAAAGATACACAAAGATAAGAAGCATTTATTAAAAGAGCAATGGAAATAAGAAGATTATTTAACCCTTTAACATTCTTGAACATGCCATCAAAAATATTGTCTGGAAGTTTAAAACCTGCCAGGCCAAAAATAATTTAATCAAGACACAGAGGAAATAACTGTGTTATTGCAAAAGACAGTAACTGTGTTAATACAAAACCAGTATGTGTTGAGTGGGACAAACATCTATAGTCTGGTGCCATAACACATGCAACACTTTACCAGGAAGCACATGAATGTTAACCTATCTGACTTAATTTTTTTTAAAAGCCTGCAGCGTTCTAGATCATACTTTTATAGAGCGTCAAAACAAAACTGGGACAAAAAGGAGACATTACTTTCCCCAAAGTAAAGCATAACAAAGATAATGTAAGGATGTTTTTCTGCTGTAGATATCTTCACTGTATAATATCATAAATTCACAGAAATACCAGGACAGAGTAAAAAAAAAACAAATAATCAAATCACAAATTAAAGGCACAACAATGTTTCACAGAGTTATGATTTAGGGGGTTGAATAACACTGCCCATGTATATTTGGCAAGAGAGCTAGTTTATAATTACACTCAGTTAGAAGATGTTCTGTATGTTACCTGAATTACATGTGCAAACCAATTAATATTCTTGATTTTCTTTATTAATTTATTATTTTCTTTGTAAAGTGCATTTTAATTCAGTGCTTTGTGTATCACTAAAATACCTAAAACAATAGGGAAATTTAATATTTACAGTCACAACTGTGTATAATTGGCCATACTATAAAAACTCCTTATTGGCTACACTACTCCTCCTACTACATGAAATCTTTGCTTTAATAATGTCAAATGTTTGTGCTCAGATTATGTAAAATATTTCATATGATGCGTAAGAAATGTAAATGGAGAAATCATACAAGGTATAAGTACAAATTCTATTTTTTTGCACTTACAGGCAAGCTGGACACGAGCCTTGCGGCTGACTAGCATGCCATAACGATTTTGGGCAGCACAGTTGTATTCTCCAGCATCAGTGGCATCTCCATCTCGTTTCTTCTGGAAACTCTGAATTAGTAAGGTGCCATTGGACAGAACCATAGTCCGTGTACCAGCTCCTGTAGGCACCAGTTGTCCATTTTTATGCCAAGTCACAGTAATGGGTTCTTCACCCTCCACCCGGCAATCCAGCATTAGAGGTTTCTCTCGAACAGCAATCACATCACTGGGTTCCAGTAAAAAAGCCAGCTCCAGACCAGTGCATATGCCTGAACATAAGAATGATAGTTAGTAGTGAATTGCTCCATTTATGGAATTATTACCTTTGCATTATTTTCCTGTTTAATTAATTTTAGGAATTTAAATCAATATTTGTATATGTTACACATATTGTCCAAAAATATTTTATAACAAATAACAAAACTTATAATGTGTGAGGTAAAAATACAAATCTCAATTATCAGATTTCTTTCTCTTCCCAAAATGCATTTTCAAACAAATTAAGATTTATATTCTCTGTTGTTTTCAGCTATGATTCACCAATCTAAATCCAAATAGAACAATAGCATCCAGCTATGTGCAACCACTAAAAATAAAAGTTCTGGAAAAAGGCAAAAACAGGCCCAAATACTTGTGAAGGTTATGAGGTCATGAGGTCAAGTAAGAGGGGCTACATTTGACTAAGCCTGGCGTCATAACAATAGCATTGTGACAATTCTCTCTTTCCAACTCTAAAAACTGCAATCAACCATCAGCTCTTATGTGAGATTGGGCCATCTGCCCCTTACTTATGCAGACCCCCACCTTACTACACTCCCACCCAGAGCCCACTTTCCTTTCACTCTGACTTGGAGGTGACTTTCCCATGCCACTGTCTAACCCTAGCCCTCTCAACATGTCGACCTTTACGCCACAGTGTAAAGCTTTTTTGAGGGACATCCCAAATTCCCGTCCAAGTGCATTTCCCAAAATGACCCTTCAAGATAGCCACTGCCTAGTTCCCAGCTGTTACTAAAAGACAACAAAACCCTACTCTTGAACTTGCACTACAGACTGAAGTAAATCTGCAGCAGTCCAAGTGAAACGCAATCCAGTATGCACTTGCATACTCAACTCGAACATAGTAAAGCTCACATTTTGGAATTGTATTGATCACAAAATTATTTGCTATTAATTTATCAGATACTTATTTGTCTTACTTAGTAAGTTCATTGCACGTGACACTGCTTATCTATGTTGGCACTGTGCTGTGATTTACCTTCATTATGTCTAATTTTCTAACAAAAATGTCTCTGCAGGGACTGGATATGAGGTATAGGGTTAAGAGAGGTCCAGAGTCAACACAGTTGAAATGAGTCCATCATTTGACATCTGCTTTTGAGAAAACATCAGGCCTCTTTTTGATTTCTCTCTCATTGTGATGAGGTGGATGAGATGCAAACATCTAAAAGCTCAGCTGTCCTGTGTTACACAGATTGTTGTTTCCCAACCCCTCCCATCTGCCCCCATAAAAATACAGTGGGTTGCAAAAGTATTCATACCCCTTGAACTTTTCCATATTTTGTCACATTACAACCACAAACATAAATATATTTCACTGGAATTTAATGTGAAAGACCAACACAAAGTGGTATACAATTGTGAAGTGGAATGAAAGTTATACATGAATCAACAATTTTTTTACAAATAAAAAACTGAAAAGTGCGATGTGCAAAATTATTCAGCCC
>JAFMOD010000407.1:1496915-1528463 GCA_019802435.1 Corydoras maculifer | reverse complement strand
GGGGCTGAATAATTTTGCACATCGCACTTTTCAGTTTTTTATTTGTAAAAAAATTGTTGATTCATGTATAACTTTCATTCCACTTCACAATTGTATACCACTTTGTGTTGGTCTTTCACATTAAATTCCAGTGAAATATATTTATGTTTGTGGTTGTAATGTGACAAAATATGGAAAAGTTCAAGGGGTATGAATACTTTTGCAACCCACTGTATATATATATATATATATATATATTTTTTTTTTACCTGTACCACTGGTGCTAAAGAACCTATGCTCCAGATCAGCGATGTCGTTCTCATCCACACTCTGACACTTGGAAACACATATTCTGTTGATCTTTTGAAGTTGGCCAAGCTGTGTGACAGATTAAAAAGTGAGTTTAAAGTCATTTCTAACGTCTGAGCAACACTGACCAAAAAAAAAAAAAAAAAAAAAAAAAAAAAGTGTATATATGAGTCTACCTTCTGTGACAAAGCCTCTGTCTGACTGGGTGTAAGGTTCAGACCATTGTAGGATTCCTGCAAATCAATGCAAAGATCGATCAACCGAACACAAATATAATGTATTTGGTTGCAAACACTCAATTTTTTTCATCTTATAGTCAAGAGAATAAATACGCTAATGGGACTCACATTGGAAAGTCTGAATTTATTACTTTCTGCACTTTTTAAAGTGTCCCCACTGAACTGAACAGGTTCCTTTTCAGTATGGTTATTTTTACAGAACTGAACTGTTCTTTCTCGTCCGGTTCCATGGGGTGATTTCTTCAACTGTAGCTTTGACGGTTCCTTCAAAGGTAAAAATGCTTCTACTTTTTGATTTCTCAAGTACACATCATCATCATGTTGGGCAGCTGTAGTGGCGGATTGCTGGGAAGGAGCCTGCTGCTGGTACTGAAGAGCTGTATCTTCATTTTGGTATGGTGACTGGTGTAAGTTCAGGTCCAAGAGTTGTATTTGTGGGTTCCAGACTTTCTGGTACTGTTGCTGGGGTTGCAGGGGCTGAGGGAGCTGTTGTGGCTGGGGTACTGCAGCTGTATTTATTTGTGTCTGTTGGTAACAGTGGTATGGATGTGGAGTCTTTTGGGATGGGTAGTTATATGGATTATTCAGCTGCTGCTCTGCTTTATGCTGTGGGTTCTGAAGCTGCATGTAATTTATTTGGTGTTTAGATACAGAGCATGTCTGTATAGAGGCTTGATGCTGGCACTGTTGTCTCGAATTTGGTTTGTATAGATCCCATTCCTCACTTTGATAGTGTGACAATGACTGAGGAGGATAAGACACTAGTGAAGCTTCTATAGAAGGAAGTTGCATACAGGGGTATGCTAGTGGTTTGAGTTCTTGAGGTGTTTTGGTGGAGGTATCGAGTGGAACCCCCTATAAGATACATAAAAAAGGAAAACAAGAGACATAACATTTTCAATGTGGATATAAGATAAATAATTACAAAAGGTAGGTTGGTTCCTTAACCAGATGACTGTGAGGGAACAAACATGACCTGGTAATAAATAACTTTAAATAAAATTTTACCTTTAACACACAGCAAAGACTTAACAACCAGTGCCAACTAGCATGTCTGTTTGATGCTGTTCAATTTATTTCACTCACCACAGATTCACAATATTCATTCATTATCTTCCAAGTATTCCTCTACAAGGGTCATGAGTGGGGGGATACACCCAGGACAGGGTGCCAATCTATCACTGGGCACACTCACTCACACTGACACACAGACACACACACACTATATGGAGCAATTTAGAGCATTAAATCAACCTTAAATCCATGTTTTTGGACTGTGGAAGGAAACATACAATTCCCTGTATATTGATAAACCACAGAACCATCCATCCATTATCTTTTGCTTTATCCTCTACTAGGGTCGCGTGGGGGTTCCCCATGCCCATCCAGGGGAGAAATTTGTGGGTGCTGGGCATATACACCCAGGACAGGGCACCAATCTATTGCTGGGCACACACTCACTCACACAGAAACACACTTTATCTGTAATTCGGAGAATTCAATTGACCTTGATCCATGTTTTTGGGCTGTGGGAGAAAATTAGAGAACCTGGAGGAAACCCATGCGGACACGGGGAGAATATGGAAACTCTACCCAGACGGGAATTTGAACTGGAATTCCCTAGTGCTGAGAGGCGAACGTGCTAACCACTAAGCCACGTGCCGCCCACCACAGAACCAAAGAATGACCAAGTTGATCTAAAAATAATACAAATTAATGAACTCAGATTAATGTTTTTCAGAACAGACGTAGATAAGCTGCTTTGGGGGGACTTTTCTTTGGCTGCTCAAAAAAAAAACAAAAAAAAAAAAAACAGTCATTGTTCCTATTATATTTAATTTTATCACTAAATCCACCATCTTACCTGCGTAATAGAAGAAAGTGTAGTGGACATAGTGGGTGAAAACTGGTTTGATAATTGCCAATGGCATTCTTCAGCTCCAGACAGCATAAATGGACTGAGTGGGTTTTTTCTCCGTGATGAAGCAGAATGCAGCATGGTCACCTGACCACCAGCACACGGTGAGCAAGAGAGCGAGGTGGAGGAGCAGGAGCGGGATTCTCCGATCCCACTGCTATAGCCACCACTGCTGGCTGTCGACCGCACAGACTGGTTACTCAGAGAGGAGCTACTGAAGCAGGACTGCAGGGACTGGCTGCTAAGGGAGGACTTCAGAGATGAGCTGCTTAGCGACGGGCACAGGGACGTGGAACTAAGAGAGCTGCGCAGTGACTGGCTATTAAGTGTTGTCTGGAGATTAGGGTTGCTGAGCGAGGACTGAAGCAAGGGATTACTAGAGACCGCCAGGAGACATGATGACAGGGCTGAGAAAACAAGAAACAAAACAGGATAAACACCAAAAACTCTGACCTTGCATTGATTTTGGTTAATTTTACATTACGGTACCCCCCCTCCTATTTGTTGCAAGTTTTACCGCAAAATAAAAAATAATAATAATAAAAAATGAATTGCCAGGGTAATTACAGTAACCTGCTATAGTTTCTTACTGGGTGTGGAGAAATCACTTTCAGTCATGAGTGCCACAGGTGCAGTATTTTCAGAAAAAGGCTGTGTGCAGGAGCCGTCAGTGCAGATGGACAGTTCAGGGTTCGAAATTTCAGCAACAGCAGATGGAAGACACAGACTTGTGAGGTCTGGAAGGGAGCCGCTTATGCTGCAAGAAAAAGTTTAAGAGCACCAATTATTTTAATATAAATACTAAATATAAATTAATATTTTTGTGCTTGTTTTAGAAACACTAAAGAGATTATATAAACACTACATTTGTACATTGATCTTACTTATTTTCAGCTGAGCCAGATCCAGATCCAGATGTTGCAGTCATCTGTAGAAAAGAAAGAAAGGAAAAAAAAACACAATATTTAGGCTGTTTGTTTATACAGCAGTGATATAACTAAACAAATAATTAATTACCTTTTGTAATTTAGATAACCTTCCTTCATCTTGGACGTTCTCCTCAATCAGAGGAACTATATGTGCAAACAAAGAAGTCCCTTAGTCAAAAAGTTACATAAATGAACTTTAACATTGAATGATCTCAAAAAGTGCTAAACTGAATTAACTGAGTGTTAATCCATTTGTTTATTTATTTATTTTCCAAACCTCTTATTTGATTCTAGACTGTGGGAGAAAATTTAACACTCAAATACAGAAACCCAGGCAAACGCATCAACACATACAGTATTTACACCTGGGACAATTTACTATATCTAATTCACCTGATTTGCATCTCTTTGGACTGTGAAACAAAATGTAATCCTTACTTTGACCCTGCTGTCATTACTAACAAAAACATACATCTTTACCTACAGATGCAGACTAATTTCTCCAAGTGACTACATTCCTAAAATTACATTTTATACCACTTCTCTACACATATTTAAGTTTCATAAGAGTTCCACAAGATAATGGATGGATAATTAAACTTTGATTCAATTGTTTAAAATCATCATCAAGAGAACTTAAGAAAATAAAAATTTAACAGTCATTTGTAATTAAATGAAATTAAATAAATGACAAAATGCAAGAGGGAAGAAATGGACCATTATTTCTGGAGCAAGCAGTTAGAATCTGGGCAGAATTTGGGTCTCCACTATTGGTCATTCTCACACTGGTATGGAGGGCTGAGTCTGAGCGTGTTCTGAAACATATATAATTATAAACATATAGTTAATAATTAGTCATCTGTCAGCATTTTTTTTAACTACAGCTAAATATGAGCTTGATAAATAGAGAATTTTGTGTATTTATTATTTAATTCTATAGTTAAGACAGTGTACTGCTACTGTGTTCTAGTTTTGTTAGTACACTGCACATTTACCTAACACCAGCTAGCACCCCTGTACTGACTAAATTTCAACTTAAATTGAACATAAAGGTCCACTTATAACAAACTACACTATCTGCTGCTTTGATTTTGTAGTACAGTAAATGATAAATAAAAGATTAACGTGTTTACAGTGGTGCTTAAACATTTGTAAACCCTTTTTCGAGATTTCCTCCTAGATTTTCTAATCTGACCTAAAACTTCACCAGATTTTTAAAGAAGTTCGTGATCATTTATTGATTAAAAAAATTATCAGAAATGATAAAATTAAGTATCTGAGCATGACAAACATCTATGAACCTTTATGGTTAACAGATTAAAAGTGCACATTTAAATTTGATTGTATAGGTGTCAACATTACAGAATCTTACATTACATTACATAAGTTCACAGATTTGTGTTCACCTGCTGAGGGTCATCACTGGTTGCTGATCCACTCGGCTTTTTTCATTTGCAGATCTACTGGACCAGTTCCTTTGAGAATGTGTGGGCAAAAAACTATTTTACTAACAGATGTACGAGCCGGAAATCAGTTCTAAAGGTTAAAAAAAAACATGTAATGCATAAGTTACCTGCGGCAACTTGGGCCTGATGGAGGAGAAAAGTGGGAAGAAATATAGGGTGCCCATTCTGCCTGTAAACTGTGGTTAAGGTTTAATAAGTTTGGGTTACGCTTCGTTCTGCCTCATTGGTATTACTTATGTGAGTGTAGGATAGTGATCATTTAATGATATATTTGCTAAATTATAGGATACGTGTCTCCTGATTGGCCGTCCATGGATACCAGTTCTATAATCTCTCTGGCCATGCAGCTGCTGGATAGAAATACATGTTCAGGTACAGAGCTTATGTTTTGTAACAAAGCAGTGAATAATGAGGTGTGATGTGGCTGAGAGTGAAGTTAAACCAAAAAGAAACAGAAGTAGGAAAGACAGAGGTCATAATTAGATCAGAAATGGTTCATGTTGGAGAAATTTTCTAGTATTTCTTCAAAAATAAGCAGCTTTATAAACACCATTAAATACATTTTATCAACAGCAATATTATTTATTTTTGAGTGTGTGTCGGATTTATAATTTGTTGTAGAATATGGGACTTGCCTGTAACTCTGTGGCACAAGTTGATATCTGGTTCACATTTGGCAGAGATCCTCCATAGTATGAAGCCAGACTTCTTGCGTGGCGAACTTTCTGAGCCTGCACCTGCAGGATTGAAGAGAACTATTACATGGTGCCTAAAATTTGTGTGAAAAATAAAACCCATTATTTACACCATGGTATTTATAGTTAAAATATACTTTTATAAACTAAATAAATACATTTGTAATGAACAAATCACACAATTAAAAAGTAGAATAAATTATTTCCAAATTATACGACATGAATTGCTAAAACTTGGTAATGGAGCAAAATGTGTTATTTACCTATAAATTATAATGAAACAGATCATGACTCGCTATGAGACAGGACGCACGCAACTGCCATGGACAGTGTTGAAAAAAGTATTCAGATCCTTTCTTATAAAACCCAACACATAAATTTCCATTACCACAATTAACAGTCATGCAAACAAAAATTTAAACAAAGCATAGTTAACTAATTAAATTTGGGCTTTTCAATCAATTATATACAAGGATTGTTATAATGTCCCACTTTTTTTGGTGTCAATATAAATGTTCTTTTATGTTTTAACATAGTCTCCATTAGGTTGTTTGTCCTTACACCAGAAAAGAAGTTCATGCATTCCATGCTTGTACCAGTTTTGTTTAGCAGTTTTGTTTATATGAGCATATTCTCACCGCATTAATTATCTTATTATTATTTTTGAACTAAGTCTAAGAAACTCATCTTTAAGAGAACCAAAGAGATGTGTGTCTGGGGGAGCCAGATCTGTATGGTGGCTAAAATAAAAATGTCCCACCCAACTTGGAGCAGTTTGACAGTTCAGTACAGCTCTGCCATCTGTTGTAATGATTTAAAACTTCATGCACACCAAAGAGAAACATTACACCAAGTATTTATAAACAGACTTTTGTATTTTTTAAAGATCATTACATTTTATTATAAGTGTGTGGCATTATTATATGCTTAATACTAAATAATGACTGTTTAACATGTTCTCCTCTGTCAGCGTGGGTTTTTTCTGGGTTCTTTGGTTTCTGGCCACAATCCAAAAACATGGATTGGCTGCTCTAAATTGCCCCCATATATTTTGTGCGTGTCTGTGTGAGTAAGTGTGCACCCACCAATTTATTGGTGCCCTGTCCTGGGTGTATCTGCCCATCATCCGAAACGTTATCCCCCAGTACAGGATTAACACGATAGTGAGATAAAATTAGCTAAATAAAATAGCATTTTTTAAATTGATTCAATAAGAACATGGCCCTGCCGCAGTTATAAAAAGTCACATTTATAGAATAATGCAAATACAATCAGCATTTAGTAATGTTAACGTTTAACACTTCGACTGGTTTCTGCGGTCACGCTATTAAACTGAACTCTTGTTCTGTGTCTGAGGTTCTGTGGTTTAACGCCGCCGTTAGCAGTCGGTGGTAAAGGGCTCAGAGGGGACCGTTAGTCTGTAACGGGAGGTTTCAGGCCTGGACTCACCCTGGTGGAAGTGATGTCCATCATAACCTCTCGGAAGGCGGCGATATCCTCGGCTTGCCGCTGAGTGTGTAAAGCGATTTTCTCGCTAAATTTGCGTGGATTGCAGGTCAGAGCAGCGGAGCCCGCACCAGGCCACTGCCCGCGTCCGCCGCCCATTCCTGTCAAATTCATTACTGGATAAAGTAAACAGAAAGAAAGTTGCCTACGTCCTATATTCCGTCGACATTTAATCAACGAAGAAACACTACAGAGGTTTTAACAAATAAACAGTGCGAAAAAAATAGAGTTCTAAACTACCAGAGGCGACCAGCGACCCCGAAAACCACAAGTTTGCACTGTTTACTAGGATTGTGGCTCGGATCCGAAAGAGTCGATCCCCGAAGAGCCGACACTTCGATTCAATATACTAATCATTAAGAATCGACTATGTTTGGATTCCACAGAGCTACAGGCTACATGTTATTAGTACAAATAAATAACTATGACATAATGACACTAATGAAATTAAGAGTCATTCTGCCTTAGTTGTCCTGTTGAATTGAATAAAGAGTAAAAAATACATTTACGTTTTATTTACTTTTATAGATTTTAGTTGTTTTTTGTATGTTGTTTTAATTAAAATAGCTGATATTACTTTAAAATTGAACAAGAAACAGCAGATATATAGAGTTACTTGTTTGTGTTTTTTTATTAAAAAATATTTAATATACAATATTTTAAATTAGGAATAAACGTAGTATATATTATATTATATTATATTATATTATATTATATTATATTATATTATATTATATTATATTATATTATATTATATTATATTATATTATATTATATTATATTATATTATATTATATTATATTATATTATATTATATTAATGTGTAAGAGTCAACTTTCTAATGTTTGTTTCCGAGCCTGTTAAAAACATTAATGTATTAAGGGAGATGTAGTTCAGAACGTTTCTTGGTCTATGAGTCAAAAGCTCGAAAACTACAACAGTTTACAGTGAGCTGAACGTTAAAGGCATCATGGGATATGATGTTCTAACATAATGTTTGCCGCGCAAAGTCATTTAATATGTAATACTCTTTAGTAAACCTATTAATTTATGATTTAAAAGAAATACAGATTTTTGAATAGCGTTCCATTTATTTTCCAATATTTGTTTTCACTATGTACATTATAGTTATAGTTCACATATTGTTTTGAAACTACACTTCCTGTTCGGTTTGCGCCAAAGCTGTGACGTACTTCCGCGACGGGACAAACAAAGTTGATGAAAAGATGTCTGGGAAAAACGTGGAAAAAAAAGTTGATCGCGCGTCCAGTGAGAAAAGTCTGTCTCTCCCAGTGTCGCGAGTGAAGTTAATAATGAAAAGCTCCCCTGATGTTTCCTGCATTAATCAGGACGCGCTCTTCTTGACGACAAAAGCCACGGTACAGTTCATGTGTCCTAGAGTGGAATAACTAACTTTGAGATAAAGGACTGCAGTAACAAACGGTTATGTATCCGTTCTCATCATGTGCATGTTATTTATTAATTATAATAGTGTCAGATTCATTCATTCATTATCTCCCGCTTTATACTCTTTTAGGGTCGCGGTGGGGTTCCCCATGCCCATCCAGGGGAGAACGTCTCGGGCGCTGGGCAGATTTACCCAGGACAGGGCGCCAATCCATCGCTGGGCACACACTCACTCACACAGACAGACACAATCTATATGGGGCAATTTTGAGATTTCAATTGACTTGATCCATGTTTTTGGACTGTGGGAGGAAACCGGAGAACCCGGAGGAAACCCACGCAGACACGGGGAGAACATGGAAACTTCACCCAGATGGGGATTCGAACCAGGAATCCCTAGCGCTGGGAGGCGAACGTGCTAACCACTAAGCCACCTGCCCACCCAGGGCAGGGTGCCAATCTGTGCAATCGCTGGGCAGATACTCACTCACATAGACACACACACCTACACTCTATATGGGGCAATTAAGAGCATTCAATTTACCTTAAACCATTATTTTTAGACGGGATGAAACTGTATAATCAAACTGTTTAACTCCTCACCCAATAATACAATCTTTATGTGCAATATCATGATTACCTGACTCACAGTGCAATAAATAGAATTTTTCATTTAATATATATGTATATACACAATGCCACTTTCACTTCACTCTGTATTATTTTGTATTTTAAGTTTAATTCTATTGTGCTTTTAGTTTTTTCTCTACTTTTGTATATAACATGACAAATGTAGCATAAAAAAAACTGCAATTTTCCTTTATGGATTAGATTGACTACCACTTTGTATTCATCCATGCAGGAGCTCTTTGTTCAGCACCTCGCTTTAACATCTTATAATGAAGGAGCTGGTAAAACTGACGGCATGCTGTCATACAGCGATCTGGCTAATGCTGCAGAAGAGATCGATAACTTTCAGTTCCTTACAGGTAAGAACTTTGTACTTATACTGTGGCTGTGGACCGTTAGCTCATCAGGCCCTTTAGTTTGGTTAGCTGTAAATCTATTTGTTGTTTGTTATAGACTCTTCATATGGCAGTTTGAGTCATGGTTTTTCCAAAGAAAAACAGTTCAGAAGACATTATTTAACTGTCTACACTATTATCTATCAATAATTATGCAGTTGTTGGCTTGTGGTTTAGAAACCAGCCATGTGACCTGAAGGTCCTCGGTTTGATTCCCGGTCCCACCAATTACTTTGGCTGAAGTGCCTTAAGCAACTAAACCCAATTGCTCCATGGGCACCATGTACATTCTGGGCACGTGTGCTCACTTCACTAATAGGTGTATGTGTGTTTCACACAGATGGGTTAAATGTGAAGGACAAATTCCTCTGTATGTAAGCACAGCAGTCAAAATAGATAACATTATCTTTATTAATAAAAAAAGGAGTTTCTCTCATAAGAGTTATGTGCACTAACCATTTCGTCATAGTCAAACCAACCCTTTGACTCTCTATAGGTTAGTTTTTAATGATTCTGAACCATAGTTTCATGGTAAATGTTTTTATGAGGTAGGTCACTAATTTCTTCCTCAAGCATACAAACAGTGGGGCAATTAGGATCTGGCATCTACTTAAATGTGGAAGGAATCCAGAGACCTCCCCCACACACACATAGGGAAGGCATGCAGACTTCATACAGGACCCGTGTCTGTCCCAACTAAAAAACGAATTTCAGAACCCCATATATAAATATATAAAATGGCTAGGGCCCCAATAATAGCACCACAGAGCAGGTGCATTATTCCTATCCCAGCAGTGTCACAGAGGTGTTTAAATGAAAGTACAGCAGCATTGCTGCACTAAAACACCATTACCACATCAGTGTCAATATATAATATTATACACACACAGGTTTGTGTTAAGACCTTTATTCATTTCATTATAACTGAATGATTTACATTTTGGAAACCACAAGCTGGTCCCACATGTGAGTGTTAACAAGTTTATATACAGTACACACACATATATACTTTTGTCCAATTGTGTCTTTTAAACCAAACCAAGTCCATCTGATCGAAACAACATAGATTGGAAACATACAGTCTAGTAATGTAATCTTTTGTTATACTTCTCTTTTAGATATACTGCCAAAGAAAATTTTGGCTCGAGATTATCTTAAGTCCCTGGAGAAGATGGCTGAAGATGATAATGATGACTGACATTTTAAGGCTCCACTTAAGCAATCTGTTATGTCAATATTAACATGAACGAGGTTTAACACCGAATATGAGCAAACACAGAGGATGTGTTTCCAAAACCACTAGATATATTTTAGGGTAATCAGGTTTTACAATTGCTAATCATCCCTAGACATTAAAGTCATTTTGCTTGTATAGAAAATAAATTCAAGCTGTTTGGGTAAATTTCCACTGTATTATTTCCCAAACAGCTTTATCTTTTGTAGTTCCTTTGTGTCCTGAGAAATTAATTTATATGGTTTAACCAGGTGAGTTTTCCCAATGTATAGCTTATTTGAGAATATTGTCCTTTAAGATATACTGTATGTTCAGTTCAGCTTTAAAGGGCATTAGTTTGTAAAAAAAACTTTTTTTTCCTGCTCAATGGGACCATAATTTAATGCTGTGGTGACTAAAAGTATGCACTGTAATACTGCAGTTCCAAATGCCAAGCATAATCTCTATGGATCCACTGTGATTTACAGTGTGCATTGTTCTGTTCTGTTTTGATTCTGAAATCCCAGACGGTCTTCATAACCTACTTAGCTGTCTGAAAAACAACATGCACTGAATTTCTAAATATTTTGTTACTTTAAATTATCACACATTGTTTTGTAAAGTGTATGGTGTAAATTATTCTATGCATATGTTAATAAAAGTTTAGAATTTTAATGATTTATTTGTATGTTTATTTCATGGCCATGTACATTTTTAAATTGCTGTGATAAGATATGATATGCCTTTATTTGTCCCACTATGTGGCTAATTTGTAAAGCAAACAAGTGAGAGAATGATTCACTGCATAAAATACTCCCCCACCACAATTGTAATAATATTTCATTCATTATCTCCCGCTTTTATCCTCTATTAGGGTCGTGGTGGGGTTCCCCATGCCCATCCAGGGGAGAACGTCTCGGGCGCTGGGCAGATACACCCAGGACAGGGCGCCAATCCATCGCTGGGCAAACACTCACTCACACAGACACACTATATGGGGCAATTTTGATAATTCAGTTGACTTGATCCATGTTTTTGGACTGTGGAAGTAAACCTGAGAACCCGGAGGAAACCCACGAAGACACGTGGAGAACATGGAAACTCCACCCAGATGGGGATTCAAACCGGGAATCCCTAGTGCTGAGAGGCGAACGTGCTAAACACTAAGCCACCGTACCGCCTAATTCTAATATTAATAACAATTCAAATTAATTACAACACAAAGACAACTATAGAGATAATCCACAACATTCAACCTTTCTTTAAATCCAGTTTTAATGAATCCTGTTAAATTATACATAATGAAGTTTGTTAGAATAAAACATGATTATATAGTTACACCAAGCAAATACTTTTTTAATTGCATTATATACTGTTAATGTTAAATGTCATTGTACTGAAAACATGATTGTAGGTTGATGTGGAAGAAATTTGGGCTACAAGTACAGAGAAATAAAGGATTGTCTTAAGTTGTAAACCCTGTTTTGTCACAGGTGTATCATGCACCAAAATTAGTCCATTTCTGACTCCAAGTGTTTGCACTGTAACTCTTCAGTGTGTCAGCAACCTGGTTACTCGATGTTGAATAGCCTCCAATGTCTTTTCAAGATTGGAAAACTGCCACTCCATATGTGTTGCTGTTTGTTCCCTGCCATTTATTGAGTCTGTGGTACTTGCAATCTTTGCCTTTAAACTAAAAATAGACAAGAGTTAACATTATTTGATCATGGTAATCCAAAAAACCCATGTTTGTTTATTTAGTCTTAAAATGAGTTGAAATCTACATGTTTTTCTCCTGATCATAGGATAAGTTTTTTTTCAATCACATCCATCCATTATCTTCCGATTTATCCTCTATTAGGGTCGGGGGGGGGGGTTCCCCCATGCCCATCCATCTCTGGGCACACACGCACACAAACACAATTTGGATGGGGCAATTTGGAGAATTCAATTGACTTGATCCATGTTTTTGGACTGTGGAGAACACGGAGGAAACCCACGTGGACACAGGGAGAACATGGAAACTCCACCCATATTGGGAATATTTCGAAACGGGAATCCCCAGTGTTGAGAGGCGAACGTGCTAACCACTAAGCCGCCCTTTCAATCACATATTAGATTTTATTCTAATCAGATACTGCAAGATATTATAATCATATACCCCCCCAATTGCATTGTTCACAACCAAAAGAGTAAATGAATAAACGGAATGCATAATTATAATGATTTTACTACTAGTAGCTAGTAACTAGAAAAAGCAGGGGTAAATTAAAGCAGAATATATACAGTGGGAAATACACTGAAGTGTTAACATCCAATTAAAAAAAAACAAAAAACCTACATTTAAAAGCTTTAAAGTATACAAGAAGGGTGGCTGCAATCACCTTGAATAGTTCTGGTTCATCCCCTCCTTTTTTCTCTTCTCTTCGAGGTCAAGAAAAACATTCTGTATGGAATCAACAGTCAAAGAAACACTCAGGTGATCTTCTCGAACCCCTTGAACATCTGCCATTATCTGCTGTTCAAATGATGTTTTTCCCTCATCTACACCACTGCTTTCCATAACAGTATGCAGAGCTTGTTGGTTCTGTATCACCAGCAGACGTGTCTCCTCAAATTCCTCCGGTCCAGCTAGGTCTTCCCAGCACACGGGAGAGGATGGTGGCAACCAGAAACGCTGAGTGCAGTTCACCACATGACCTGGCATCTCAGTCACAAAGGGACTCTCTGCGAGAAATATGTGCTGGAGCTCATGGAGGCCTGAGCCCCACTCCCAGTCCCTGTCCTCCACATCCATCCCAAAGTTACCTCCAGGCTTGCACATGACAAGAAGGACAAGGGTACTGTGCAATTGGAGCCAAACCATTCTGGTGCAGCTGTGTAAGACATGTGTATTATATTGTGTCTCTATATAAATTATTTCTGGTCTTGTTTACAAGGAGAAGAAAGTATGTTCACATTTTGTATTTCTTTTTACCATATGCTCATAGCTCCTTATTACTACCTAAAGATGGATCACATACAATAATAATGATCCTACCTCTAAAGATAAAATACAACCTTTATTTGTCCCACAATGGGGAAATTCACAAAAAGCATTTTATATGGTCATTTTAACATAATATATAATCAGGTTTCACATGCGAGACTTTTAATAAGTTAATTAGCATTTTGTTCTTATTCTTGGTTTCCTCTTCTCTTAGAAGTACGAACTTAAAAAGTACAGTCAACACACCAAATTGAACTATACATAAAGTTTAACTGAAAAGATTTTAGTTTTATCATGCAATGATAAACGTTAAAGGAGAACCTTGGTTTTAACAGAATGCTGTGCAGTGTACACAGTGAAGTTTTAGCATACACATTCATTTATTCATTCATTCATTCATTATCTTCTGCTTTATCCTATATTAGGGTCGCGCGGGGGTTCCCCATGCCCATCCAGGGGAGAACGTTTCGGGCGCTGGGGAGATACACCCAGGACAGGGTGCCAATCTATCGTTGGGCACACGCACAGACACGCACACAAACACACTATACATGGGGCAATTTGAAGAACTCAATTGACTTGATCCATGTTTTTGGACTGTGGGAGGAAACTGAAGAACCCGGAAGAAACCCACGCGGACACAGGGAGAACACGGAAGCTCCACCCAGATGGGGATTCAAACCGGGAATCCCTAGTGCTGAGAGGCGAACGTGCTAACCACTGAACCAATGTGCTGCCTCATACACTTTTTATCACACTTTTTTTAAAGACATACTTTGTTTATGCGAAGAAAGTATGTTCACATTTTGCATTTATTTTTACCATATGCTTATAGCTCTTCAATACTTCCTATAGGTGGATCACACAAAATAATGATCCTAATTCTAAATCATTGCTTCAGAGGAAATGTTTTGGCTTTCCAAAAATTCAGTTAAGGGATATAGGTGGTAAATAGTGGATTTGTGATCCAATAAATGCTTGACAAAAGAGGGTAGAAAGGCATATAATTTAACAAAGGTTCGAAATAAGGAAAGCGGTTCTCTGTCCTGCAGGAAATAAAGTTAAATAAATTTGCATAAAAATTGATGACCTTGAATTTCATGTAATTAAGTCAATATTATATTATTATTATTATTATTATATAATATATATTATAATTCGAACCACTTTGCAAAAAAAGTTTCAATTTCGCTTCGTACATGACATTAGTATTTCTATTTTATATGGTCATTTTAACATATATAATCAGGTTTCACAGGCGAGACTTTTAATAAGTAAATTAGTCTTTTGTTCTTATTCTTGGCTTCCTCTTCTCTGGGAAGTACGAACTTATAAAGTACAGTCAACACACCAAATAAATAAAGTTTAAATAAGAAAAAACTCACTATCTTTAAGTTTAACTGCAAACACTTTTGCTTAATCGCGCTGAAATAAACATTAACGTAGAAGCTTTAAAAGGTTTTAAAAGAATGCGGTACACAGTGATTTTTTAATATAAACGTTTCATAACACTAACACAAAAAGACGTACATAACCAGTCATAAACAAGCTACTAAACGCGGGTAAGTTATATGTCCGAGAGGTTATTAAAAGTTTGAGAACTTACCAGCTCTGCTGTGAGGCGTTTGTTTCTCACAGCGCGTGGTTGTCGGAAACTCTGACTCTCTGTCTAGGTCTCAACCGAAATGATTTAACCCTTTTAACACACAACACAAACCACAGTGTCGTCCTGTACGTATGTTTAATGTTTTACAGAAATGGGAGCCGGACAGATATTTTGGAAATAGTGGCTCGAACCTGCAGTTAAAACTGAAATGTATCTAATGTCGTTATCTGCCCCAGAGGCGTTTTTAGGGTTTAGGAACACCAGGGGCTTTAGCCCAGATCCCTTATTCCCCATCTGTCCTCTTTAAAAACTGCCCATTCATGAGTGTATTTATCCATTTTTTAAACTGTTGTTACATTCTCTTTGTTTGATCATTATGGTAATGTTTTATCATTTATAAATTAAACGAAACGACGAAATATGTCTGTCAGCAGTGGATAGCACATTCAGTTCTAATAAATGATGGTTTGGCTGAAAATGTTTGAATAAATGAACCTGAACTTTGGCCAGTCGCAGATGAGACAGTTTTAACAAGGTTTTGCTTTGAAATACCGTAACTTTGCGACAGTTTGCGCCATCAGAAAAATTCTGACGGTTTCTGAAAGCTGAGAAGATGCTCTTTACAGCCAACATACAGTTATTACGGTAACTTTACTCCCGCTACTGGCGAAAAAAATCTGTCTCCCTCACACACACACAGCTCAGAAGCACAAACAGCTGACGGTGACTCCATCGTTTGGTCCTGCTGCTGGAGGAGAGGCTGCAGAGAAAGCTGCCCTCATTTGACCCGGGGCTACTAACAAAACATCCAGGCCTATAGCCCCAAAAGCACAGGTCTAAAGACGCCCCTGATCTGCCCCATGCCCAGCTTAACGTTTCAACATGATGACGTCAACCCAACACACTCACTCATATAGGGGCAATTAAAAGCATCCAATTTATCTAAAATCCCTTTTTTTGGATTGTGGGAGGAAACTAGAGAACCCTGAGAAAACCCAGAGGAGAACATGGAAACCACCCAGATAAGCATTCAAATCAGCGCTGAGGTGGACGTGCTAAACACTATGCCCCAGTGCCAAAACCGAAATTCTCTCAATGGGGAAGTTTTAGGCTTGTGGTTGAGGAACCAAACTTGTTATCTGAAGGTTTCCGGTTCAGTTCCAGGAACTAACCCAAACTGCTCCCTGGGTGGCATGTACAGGTTGCCCATTGCTGCGGGCACGTGTGCTTACTTCAATGCATTGATGGGTTAAATGTTGGGGACAAATTAGTCTGTGCGTAAGCTCAGTAGGCAAAATAGATCACTTGACTTACTATGGTCATAGGGGTTTCCGATGCTAACCCAGGGGAGAATATCTTGGGCATTGGGCAGATACTGCCAAGACAGGGTGCCAATCAATTACTGGGTACACATGCACACATACAGACACTATATAGGGGCAATTTAGAGCAGCCAGTTCAACTTGAATTTATGTTTTTGGACTGGGAGGAAACTGAAACATCCAGAGAAAACCCACATGGACAGGGGGAGAACATGGAAACGTCACCCAGATCAGGATTTACAGCCAGCACTGAGAGGTGGACGTGCTAACCACTGTGTCACCCTGAAACTAAAATTGAAAAGTTGAAATTCAATGGACTATTAGTTGTAAACATTTAATTTATTATGTGTATGCACATAATTATAACAAGTCTTTAAAAATGGTCAAATATTATTTTTGTTGTTTTGAATTAGTTTACTAATTAAATTAAATTCTATTTCTGATCTTAATAACTCAAAGGGAAACCTGGCAGATGCTTAAATGTTTGACCTGCTGGAAGGTAAACCTTTGCCCCAGTTTTAATGCCTTGCATGCTCGAACATGTTTTTATCTAAAAACTACAGGAGAATAGAAGACCAAACTGACTATAACAGATTCTTCGGCTGACTTACATCATGTTAGCATTCCAGCTGGTGGTGCCTACACAAAGAAATAAAAATCTGTTGAAGGCATGTCGTACCTTATCTTATCTTTAAACTATTATATCAAAAAAAACACCTTAATATTCTTGTATTTTGCTCTGTCTTCCTCTGGTACCGGCCCTTTACTTGTTCAATGCCAACATGCTTTTACGGGTTTGCCCTGTTTTTTAGTTTAAATAATCAATTGGTTATTTGTAGTTAATTAGTATGTTTAAATACACATGGTGGTGCTCTGGACTGGCTATTTACAGCAAAATGAGTTTTTGACAGAAGCATCAAGGAGCCATCCATACTGGCTCCTTTTGAAGAGATAAATACCGCGACCTAGTGGTGAAAGTGTGAACAGTTTACTTTTTCTTTTTTGAAATAAAAAGCTGAATTTTATTAAATTTAACATGAAATTTAGAATATTATTAATACAACATGCAATAAAAACTAAGAATAACAGGTAATCTGTCTTATGTTAATCACTTACATGTAAAATGTTAAAAGGAAAAGATCTCTTTAAATTTCTTATGCACTTTTAAAAGTTAAGATTTTAACTGTGGACAAAACTCCAGTTGCTTTGAGGAGTAACCTTTACCTTAAGGTTCCATAACGTGAAGGTGTTTACAAAAGTACAAACCCTCTAAACACTATTTTGGGATATTGCAGTTTAAGTGCATTGTAATTTCTGTGAGTACCCATATAGGTTTTTCTCATGAACAAAAAAGTTTAATTGTGCAGAAATAAACAGGAAAAAGGCTTAAAACTCACATACAGTAAATAATAAAATAGTTGAAAGATATGAAAAAAATGAATAGAAATCTGGACATTTTCCTGACATTTCAGGGTGTAATAATTGCTGCTTTTCTGGAAAAGATGCCTAAAAGATTTTATAGCATGAGTTAAAGGCTTTGCATTTTCAGCCAGAAAAGCATTTGAAAGGTCAGACACAAATGTTAAAAAGATCAGACTTGACCCGAAATCTCAGGTTTTGTTCATCTTAAATGTGTTGATGGATCAAAGCTCTGTGTGGCCCAGTAAAGCCGATCAAACCCATACATCCACACATCTATGAACACGGATTTGTACACTGGGACATGTAACTGAAAATGACATTCCCCAAACTGCTTTCACAAAATTGAAAGCATACAATTGTACATAATGCTGCATTTCATACACTGATGAAAAACCGGTATTCAGTTACTAAGGATTTTCATGACCTGCAATTTTAAACCTTTAACAATGAACTACTTAATAGTTTTACAAGAAAATTATAGGAGTAACTCGCATTTAAATCAACACATTGCTTGTTTTTTTTGCAGAGGTCATGCAGGACATGTTAAACATGTCGATTGTTTCTTAAAAAATATTTTAAAGTAATGAATAAACCACTAGTTACATTGTCCTGTGTTCTCTACCTTTATGCACACAAGCTACCCATCACTTTAATAGTCTTTAGGTTGTGTAAATTTACTGTATTAAACAAGTGAAAAAAGAAATCTGTCAACTCCAAACTAAAATTCACAGAATAAAATTTGAAAGAAAAATTCTGCACAAGTCAGAGAAACCTCAGTTTATTAATCAGCAATATACAGTCAAGCAAGAGTCAATTCTATTAAATGATACATGTTCACATTATATCCTAGCAGGGTTTACAGCATATTTTGAAATTGCAGTAATAAAAGCATAAAATAAAACAAAAGAAAATAAAGCTCACACTACGTTAACAAACACATAGCTTAGCAGTGAGTCCAAATATAAGAATGAGAAATAAAAGTTCTCATTGCAACAGGAATGACAGTAAATTTTATTTGGCAGGTGGTTACGTATGAAATTAAGCAATAAAACCAAAATTAATAATAATAAAATGACTAAAGTTAATGGGAGGTTTGAATTAGCAATGCAGTACAGGAACACCAAAAAGAAACAAAAACAAAACCCTTTGGTCACTTGCAAAATAAAGAAATGTGGGAAAGCACCCTATCTGAACAAGCTTTTTCTGGAGTGTCCTGAAGTCAGTTATCAATTACCTGCACCATGTCTAATTCCACAGAACAGACACTAAAGGAAGAATATCGGTTTGGAATCGACCATTTAGTAGTTCCAGAACATTCCCAATTTCTCAGGAGGTAGACTTATGGCAATGATAAACATGTGACCTATATTTCTGGCAGTGACTTATGACAATGCTAAACTTGCATGGTCTAGTTAATAGTGCATATTTTAAGGCCAGATATACTGTGAGGCTATATCCAGAAATGCAGTGCCACGGCTACTATTAAGACACAGGTGTGTGCAGGGAGGAGAATCAGTAGCAGATATAGCCCTTAAACGGCAATACCTGAGTCAACAGTCATTTATAACTACAGCTACTTAAATAGAAGTTGCCATTAGTTGTCCAGAGGCTGGAACACAATGGAAGATAAAAGCTAAACTTAAACAATTTGAGATAGGGCGCCTCAAAAAAAAAATAATAATAATAATTTTTTTTTTTTTAAAAATCCAATCCTTTGTGCTTTAACCCATTTTCAAAACATATAAAATTTGGTTACAAAATGAGCTTTAGTGAAATATATTTTTTTATTGTTGCTTGCACTGCTTTGCACAAACATCAAACCTCTCTAAAGGGGGGTTAAAAAAAAAAAAAAAAAAAAAAAACTTTACCAAAATAACAAAGGTTCACAAAAAGAAAATGTAAATGAAGTTGATGCAGCATTTATCAGGCTTATGAGGTACTTCATGTCTATGCACATTTTTAGAAAAAGTCATATGGTTCTTTACAATTCCTATTATAGCAGAACATACCTCGTATTCATTTCTTTTAGTTTGTCTGCCCCATTTAAAATGGAGCTTTTTTTTTTTTTTTTTTTTTACTGTTACGAAAGTGCAAAATACAAATACTGATCATTCTATGCAGCACTCACTCAAGGTTGCATGATTTAGAATTAGAGAAATTTTTGATGTGGCAATAAAACTTTTATCAAATTAAAGGATTATCGTGGTACAACCAGAAGTGAGAAATATGTAAAAAGGCACACGTACAAACACCGTCAATTTTTGTTTCGGGGGAAAACTATTTCTTGATTTAAAACTTTTGTACCTTTCAGAATCTTCTGAACCAAATGAAATATGCCAGTGTATCTGATCATGTAACGTGTTAAAAATTAAAGCGTCAACTCTATTTGTTAGTTACATGTAGCAAGGTAAAACATGAAAACAATTGTATAATAGCTTATTCTCAAACCTTGCTATAAAGTTTTTTGCCATGCAGACCCTTGGATTTGTTTATTGCAATACTGAATTTGTGTTAAGTTAAAAAAAATTTAAAAAAATAAAAATAAATCAAGTGTAATGCAAGTGTTTGTACATAAATAAGCACAGACATCCACCTGACATGTTTACATGATGGTTCACTTGTAAGAAACCATGCTGCCAAACGTAAATTTCTACACACACTTGAATGTTTGGATGCAGCAAGCCTAACTTTTATAGTATTGCAATAACATAGCTGTACTTACCGGGTCACTCTTGCTCAATATGCTATTCTATATATGGCACATTACTACTGATGGATTATAAATAGGGTAACAACGACAGCAAGCAAAATTGTAACAACTAACAGACAAACCACTTCCCCTAAGTTACTTAAGCATGATGCACCCTATTGACATAGTATTATTCTATTTATTGCTCAACATTCACCAAAACATAGAACTAGCAGAGTAATCCTTCCTTTGTGTATATGAAAACTACCACAAGGCAAAGCGTTCTTGATGTTCATTATTCAATCATTTTTGCCAAATGCTAATTTACAGTCCAACAAAATGTTATGGTTTTCACTTACAATTGGTCCCCCACATTTCATAGATAAAATCAAATCAATCCCTCATCTGTCATTGCAGTATACTTTTTAATGACAGTTAAAAAAAAACAAAAAACAAACTTAAATCCCTAAAACAGAGTATTGGCTTGTGTTTGGTCACTATAATTATATACGGCTAGCACCAATACCATTCTGAGGTAGTTCTCGCAGTTGGTATAAAAAAGCCAAGAAATTGAGCTTATGACAGATTTTTTTACTGTTGTTTTCAACACAAGAAGTGCATTGAAGTAATTTGTGTAAATAGAAGGTATTGAGGCCCAGAAGGCATTTCATAGCACATACCAAAATAATAATAAAAATCTTAAATGTTTGGTAAAATTAATTTCAGGTACAACTTTAGAATGCACTTTTATAACTAAGCATTACAATGAGAAATTATCATCTGGTACAAAAATAGTAGTTGAAATTTAGCTAAATACAGCGTCTCCTTTGTGCTCATTAAAAAAATTAAAGCTCGTCAGACGACAGAAAGTAACAAAGCAAACTATGTGACTGTTTGAAAAGTACTAGTGAAAAATAAAAATTTCAGCATGAAAAAAAGAGAATATTGGCCTTGTGCTATATCTCTTATGATACTTAATGCTTTATAAATTAATTTAGAAAGTAAAATAAAGAATAACAGTTAAAAGATCAAATCAACAGGTTAATGCAGTAACTACATACAAGTCATACAGTGAAGCACCTCAACACAAGAGCAACAAATTAAATCTAAAAGCCATAAGATCATGTCTACGTATGTTGATGTTGTTAAAAGCTCACCATGTACGAGAAAACTGAAATTAAATATAAGCTGTTCTAAAGGCGCATGCATAAGATGTTTCAACACGCACCAACTGAAATGATGCATTACATAAAACCCACACCAGTCAGTACCTTCATAAAAGTCATGTTCAGGGATATAAATGATGTTTTTTTTTTTTCATTTTAGTTCAGTAGACAAGAAAGAAGGTAACAAGATACAGACAGAATAACAGCTAAATGTACAGTGAAAGCAGTAATTTAGTGCAAAGTCAAAGATAATTTTACAATGGAGATCACAGAGTCTTGCTGCGATAGCTGCATCTCAACAAAATTTCCCTTCAGGTTAATAAATCTCATTCTTAAAAAAAAAAAAAAAAAGGAATAATGGCACATTTACTAAAAAAAAAAAAGGGGGAGCCATCTAAATATTACTGCTTTAAAAATTGGGCTAAACACTAAATAAGGCTACCAATCTTTTGGGTTTAAGTAAATTAATTCTTATCCAACAAGAGGATTTATTTAAAAGAAAATATATATATAAAATAAAAAACAGGCTATTTAATATAAATGCCTCATTAAGAATCCTTGAGAGTTAAATTCAGCAGACATTTGACTTTAAATCAGCCCTATGTTCTTGCCCGTTTCGATTACTTAAATATCTCCAAATGTGTGTGTGAACTGGGTCAAGAGATCCATCCACTCCCTTTGTATTACACTGAACATCACTAGCCTTATGGTGAAACCTTGGTCTCTTCAACCAAAGTTCTAGTTATGTCTAATATGTAAATGGGATCGATATAAAGCTATTCAGTACCAACCCAAAAACATTAAGTATAGTAATGGCTCTGAAGGAAAAGCTTTTGCATAGTTGTTAGGATCTCCAAAGCCATTGTCTGTGAGGTGCTTTACAGATCTCTTACTAAATTAAATGTGTGTATGTACTATAATGTAAAAGAAACCAAAAATGGCCGCAGTACCCCTTAGCGTTCAATAGCTGGGACAGAAAAAGCAAACATTAAAAGACCAACCTAGACAAACCCCTTGATAATAGTGCAAACACACCTAAACATTTTTCCATTATTGAAAAATTGCATATGCTAGAGAGTTCTGACAATTTAAGGTGCTGGCTCAAAAATAAATCTGTGATTGCTTTATCATTTCGGTAGTAAATGGTCTCAAATGTAGTTTTTTTTATTTTATTTAAAACCTCCCTAATAAACAGTTTTAAATCCTCTACTTGAACAAACAATTACAGGCATGTTCATCCACACAGGTTAGGCTTGAACATTTTGGAGTTAAGCTTATAAGAATCCTTCCAAGCTCTGAAGCCTCAGTGCTTTAGTTCTGGTTTGAAAAAAACAACAACAATATTTAATATTAATAAAAAAAAAGCAATCATGCCCAACTCCAAACAAAATATTAGAAATTGTTTCTAAGCTACACCCATCAAGTTCAGAAACTAAAATTGTATAACACAAGCACAACTGTAAATATGATGAAATGACTAATGCATATGTTACCAAAATATTACAACAGGCAACATGAGGTAGAACATGTAGCCATTTCCACACAATAACTCATGGTGTATGTACACTGCCTTTGAAAGTGCATCTACTTGTACAGGTTTAGAGACCAGCGCCAAATACTAGGAGTAACTCAAGTATTTCCAATTGAGAACTACAATGCCCCTGCAAATACAGTTTGAAAAAAAAAAAAAAAGAAACAGTATTGACTAAAGATCCAGATTATTTGCCGATTAAACCTCACAAATCTGGTTTTCTTATGAAAAAAGGATCTAGAAAAAAAATTACTTTTAGGAAAAGGTCTAGCACCACCTGGAGGATAACAGTATATACTTTATGATTTGTAATCATTCTGGGCTAACATTAGTACTTGAAAGTCATGATCAATTATCTGCAATATAGATAAAAATAAAAATCTATGGGCTAATAATACTGCTACAGTGGGTACAGACATTTGCACTATGCACACTAATAAAGCACCCAGCTTAATTAATAAATTGCACAAGTTATAACTCGTACACAAATGTCATGAAAATATATCTAGAAATGCATAGGTTAAAAAAAAAAATCTACAATTCTTAAAATTAAATGTTAAATCAATAGGGATTGCATCATAGATGTTTAGATGTTTGCTTCAATGAAGGCAATAATTATTTACAATACAAGCTAAATACTAGATAGCCTTTAGGGTGCATAATAAGCCAATATTATATACTCATAATGCTGTGTCTAAAAAAACAAAACAATACCTCTATTCTACTCTACTGGTCAAACGCTGTGAGTCAAGAGACATGCCAAGAACGCACACAATGAATAAACCCTATAGCCATTTTATTGTGACTGTTATTTGGAGAAATATTTAAGGTGCATAACACAGTCGGTTGTGATGTGTATGGCCAAATAGTCATGATTCAAGAAAAAAAAAGTCATTTTGAATGAACCACTTAAATTTGAGCCACACCTACATGCAGTGCACACAGCACATCACTTTACTGTTCCCAAAGTGGCAGCATTGGTCATGCAAAACTTAAAAACACAGATATGATGGATGTGTATTTTTGCTATGAAAAAAAAATCTGTAAGCAACAAAGTCAATGGGCTGATTCACATAAAGACAACAGCAAAGGATGCTTATGGAATCACAATGTGGAACTGAACAGAAGACAAACATCTAATGGTTCACATAAAAAAATCTAAATCAGCAGTATATGGAGACTAATTTCACAAAAATAGTACTTATCTTTACAGTCTATCTACGAAAGTCAAAATGTTCTTTCTTAAAAATTTTTGTTGGAAATTATGAATGATTTAGTCTTTAAAAAGGGTGCCCCTGTCAGGAACATGTCCTGCATGAACCATCAGATCCTCTTTCAGGATCTGCAATCTGATTGTCAAAACACTCCTCTGGATCATGCAAGAAATTAAAAGGATTTGAACATCAGTCATCCACTGTTCCACCAACCAATCATTCTGTCTGTAGAACACATTTTAAAAAGATAGAAGCATATAAAAATAGCTTTCTGTATGTCAGTTCCCCACAGACTGTTTAAGATTAAATCAACAAAAATATGGAGACTGATGTGTTACCATGTTTGACAAATAAAACACAGCTAAGTACTTGAGTCCTGAAGATATGTTTGCCTAGTGAGTGCTGACAGAATAAAATCCAAGACATGTTATCCTATTTCTCAACCTCAACACTGCAATGTCTTTAGCTGGGCGACTTAAGTCTCCATATCAGTCTTGGTGTAGTCATAATGGTAATAATACCCAAAAGCAGGAACTGTCAGTGTAAAAAGTCTTACAAATTGATTCAGTTGCTTTTCTATGTAAACATGTCAACCTTAACTTAGAATATAAATGTGTACACCAGAGACTCACATACAACTTAAAACAAACAAAATAAACCTTCTCACTTAGCACTAATAAATACAGGGAGGAAAATTTAAACATTTAAAATGTTGGCAAATAATGATGTGCACATTTGGTAATCTAAAAGGTTGAAGCCCGCAAGATAAAAGGGGCACAATGTGACATACAGACACATGGTGTTTGAGGATATGGAACTCAACTCCAGCCGAACTTAAGCGAAGTACATGGTGCGTAGCGTGTCCTGGTGGATCTGCACAGCTTTGGCCAAGGCTTGTTGGTCTCGACCATTACTTTGGCCAGATGTGTGACTGCCCTCCGCACTGCCAAAAAGCACAGACAAGCTCAGACTTTAATAAAACTAGTGTTTTTAATTATTTAATCCAAACACGAAGAACAAAAAGAAACAAGAGTAGAGCTAATTTAAATATTTAATATTTAAAAATAATCTTACACCTTGTTTGGTCCCATCATTAACTTTAAATTGAATTTGGACTCAACACTTTAATAGCTCTGTGGTGTAATTTACATTTTAACTCCATGTAAAGTAAAAACAGATAACACAGAATAACACTACACAATATATTCCACCGAATGAGAAATCTTGGGACTGATCTTTCAGTGAACAATTTAACCATGCATATTTAGTAATGTATTAATCCTGTATGTACCAGAAAAACAAAGAAAAAAAATGTAAAGAAATGTTGACATTGTGTGTTCTTAGACATAACTACACAAACAGTAAATCTCTAATATACCACCACCTCTTTTTTATTTTTAATCAGTAGTATCTTGAGTGAACATACCTGTCATGTTCCTTGTCTACCAGGTGGTAGCGGGCACGGAATGCCACAAGATGGGCATAATATGCTGGGGCAGGGATGGACACAGAGCGGGTGCAGCGCACATAGGTGTGGCACAGTTGGTATGTAAGCACCTGCAACTCATCTGAGGTGAAATGGTTGTCATCCCACAACACATGATAGTGAGATGGCCTGCTAGTCCCCTAAAGGATGCAACAGTAAAGTAATAATAAAAACTCAATTTTTATAAAGCTCTGTAGAACTGTAATTATGATCTATATAATTAATATAGAACCCTATATATTTATAGTACCTGAATGCCAGCGTGGCTACAAAGATAAAAGTCAAACTCTGAAGGATGAGTGATTTTCGTATCCACAGTGGTACCAGCAGGAATGTTGCCACTCTTTCCAACCTAAAAAAAATTGTTTTAAATGTGTCCAAAAAAAATCTTATTAAACACAAAAAATGTAAATTAAAAACTCTTAAATTCTAACCCTTTCATTTCTGTCCATACAGAAAAGCCTGGTATGGTGTCGCTTCTGGACTACAACAAATGTGATGCCTGGCTGGTAGTCCTTCTCCAGCTTGATGCAGGCCTCACGGATTGCCAGCAACTCATGTTGCAGAACCTTAAGAAAACAAAGCTAATTTAAAACAATTAAAACCCATCAACACAAATATTAAATCATAGAATCAAAGTCAGGCTTACCTGATTGAATTGACCTTCTGAAATGCCATCTCTGTAGTAAATAATGCGTGTGGGTTTGAAGCGAGTGGACTTGTAGAACTGGATTAACAGTTCTCTCACCATTGCAGCCAAATCCTGAATGATGTCTTGACGGTGCTGCTGAACCCGCACTGTTGCACAGTATCGGCTGGGGTGGGCATCCATACTACCAACTACCTAACACCAGGCAAATTAACATTTAGTCAAAAAGCAAACAGCACAGGCTAGATTATATGGGTCACAAAAATCATATCTTGTGGAATAAAATGTTAGCTAAATCATAGGACTGCTTCATTCACAAAAAGTGCATTACAGTACTTCACACTCCTTTGTAATGGTTTATGTTTCTTTGAGAATATTGTAGGTGCATGGAAAGCACCCACGCGAACGAGATGTGTGTGTGATAGTAAGATAGAGAGTGTGCTGATTTGCAGCTCTAATTTTTAACACAAAGGCTTTGCTCTTCTCTTTACTCTTACATTTGGCTAAAATGCTTGACACTAAATAAAAGCCAAGAAAACATAATGTGCAACTTGCTGTGGGAAAGTAATAAGTTAAAAGTATCATTGTTCATTGTAAATAATTTTATCTTTTTTATTATAAGTGGCAAATACTTTTTTTGTCCAAATGTTTGATGCAATTGTAAATATTATTATATAATTTACAAGTTAAAAATTAAACTAGGGGGAAAAAAATCTTTAAATTGTTCTACAAAATGATTAAATATGCTATTTAACTCAGGACACAAAGCTGCATAACGTTATACTTATATTTACATGCATTGCAAAATTGCAGTTTAGCATTTAGTCCGTCTCTATTGGCAATACTACATTTCATTACACAATTTAGAAGTTACTATTTTTCTAATCATTTCATTATAATATCTTGTCACAGCATCACAATGTGTAGAATAAACTTACATGTGACCACTATTACATAAAATGCATAGGAACCAACAGCCGAATTTTAACCTACTGCTGCAATAGAAGGTTTCTTTCCATCTCCTGCTGGAGGATGAGTCACATCCGCTCCGAGGAATATCACAGGCTGCTGAAACACCAAAGGCCTACAGAGCAAATTAACACCATTTTATTCCACACAAACACGTTTCCACATTTCTATATTCAGCATAAAACCACATTAAAAAAGACTTTCAGTCTTACCGGCCCTGTGGAAGAAGAATGTTGTTCACGCCACCTAACTTAACGTTGATCTTCAGGCAGAGATTAGAAAGAGTCTGTGGAGTGGTTTTTTGAACGTTCTTGACCTGGACACACTGCGTTGCCATACCTAGTACTGTATCTCCAACACGCTTTACCTCAGCTATAAAAGAGTAGAAATATTAAGCTGCAAGGTAAATATATGTTTGGGTATTAACATGCAGAGTATACGTTTTTCATTAAGAAAATGTACAGGCACCAACGGAAAGACAAAGCATTTACCATAGACAGGAGTCTTTCCTGGCAGAATAACCACAACAAGCTGCAGGCCTTGGTATGTGTACTTCAGGTGTTTGAACATGGGTTCCACACTGTCGGCTCCCTGAGCATACTTACAAAAGCAAGGCTGACCTTGAATAGGCATGCCTGCATCACGAGAGATTTTGCGCAGCTGGTCTGTGAACGATCTATTGAAACAGTAAAAGTTTGAAGTAACAGGTCAGAAAAGATTTTTTTTAAACCAAACCAATAAGAAAGAGTTGTCACCAAAGAAAATAAAGACAAGTCCACTAAAAAGCAGAATATGGCATTTTAGATCAAATGCAACCCTTGTAAACAAAAGATTTTGACAAAACAGAAATATTTTGTTATTTCATCAGCGAAAATACAATAAAATACAGTGAAGTGAAGAAATGTGATGTGGGTCTACAAATAAAAAAAATTATAAATCCTATGCGTGTAATTTAAAAATGCACATGGACATTCTCAATTATATTTTATTGCACTCCTCAGTGCATATGCTGTCATGTAAACAAAACATACTTACTTCAGTAAGAGTTCAGTGCACTGCCTCTGTGGAGCAAAACAGGCAATAGCCCATACTTTGATTTCGATTCCAGTATGAAACTGCTTGTTTCTCATGTCCCACACACCCTGGATTGGGGTAGCTATTGCCTTATTCTGACAAAAAAATGACACAAGTGTCATCATCATTTTAAATTAAGCACATTACAAAAGAAGAAGAAAAAAGACATTTTAAAGAGACAAAACTGGTACATACTCTTCCTCCATAGAGAATAGATGGTGCCTGAAGTACTCGTCCATTAACTTCAGTCATCTCATCTCTCACCATGACACCAAACTCACGTACATAAGGATCACTGTTGAAGTTGGCACTTCTCATCTGCAATAAAGCAAATACATCAATTCCTACCAAACATTTTCCAAAAATCTATTCCACAACTGTACTCATTAAAGCAGGAAGACAGAGTGCGAAAATGCTTTTTTAAAATAGGTTCACTGCATGTAACCTGAAAATAGACAATTGACCAAGCAGTATATGGGTGTATTAACAACATTCCTGAACAGGCATCAAAGCAGACATCTTAGACCCCTGTTGTGTGTGGGTTGCATCAAAGGTGCATCAAAGGCACATTTCCAAAACATATGGTGTATTCATTCTGAAAATTAATGATGTGTTACATTTGTCAAAACTAGTCATAATTTTTTTTATATAAAAATATTATATATTTTTTATAAAAACTTGCATATTACATGCTAAATACTAAATGTGTTTTCCCCTAACACAAAAGAACCACTTGATGCCACTGACCACAATCTTGGAAAAAATTGTGAACAGGTTTACTAATGAAGTTCATTAATACATGCATTTACATAACTACGGTGCAGCACAAGTTCAGCAGAGTTCGATATAACACTTCAACTGGTTTAAATATACGCCCATAGCAGACTTAGCATAGAGAGGCTACACACAAATTAAGTTGGCCTTTACTTCAACCCTCTCTGTCACTACTGTCGAGACCAACCAGTGGCAGGAAAGACTGCGGTGGCAAAACTTTACTGGTCACTCAATCTACTGTCAACCGAGCTTGTAGAGCACAAAGCCAGGCTGCTTTAAGACTAAAACTCTGGTCACAGGCATTACATGTCTACTCAATCAACTATTTATCCAACTTGTTGAGTTTATCTAAAAGTTATAAAATAAAGGAATGATTTACTGACCAATTTGCTGATTTCATCCTGTCGATCAGGCGCTGATCGCGCTGTGGCACGAATCATGGTGGAGGTCTGATTGTCTGTCAGTTTCTTGATACATCGCTGTCCAGCCACTATGTTACAAACCTAGAATAAAGTATTGGATTAAGATGACTTGTGATAGTTATGCAGCACATAATCTGAAACACATTTATTTTTGTTGAGCTATTTGTTACAATCAACAAACATGCTATAAATTATGCTTCTTGGCTGTTTAACACTTAACATCTGTAGCGCCAAGTAAGAAATCACTCCATTAATGAAAGTGATGAATGCACAGGACTATTTGACTCTGGTTTATCTAAATGTAAATTTGCACTGAAGTGTTGCTATAAGGCTGCTTTGCAATACAAGTATTTGGGTACACATTTGAATGCACGTTTGGAAATTCTAGCAAGTATTCAAAATGGTGTTTGGCCCACGAGAGAACAACCTTTGACTAACCTCAAGAGGAAGGTAAGTATGTTTTTGCTCCTGTCCTACTTGTAAACATGGAAGATGAGGATACCGTAGTATTAGTTTGTATTTGTCTTTGAAATATTGTGCCACAGTGCATTCGATTGTCTGTCCATTCTCCTGCTGCAAAGGAAACCTAAACAAGGATGATAATAGTATTAGTTAGATAATCCAGTAATTAGTCATTCAATAAATTGAAGATAACCTTTTAATGCCTTTGTTCTCTGCCTGATTTGTTTGACCATTGCCAATTTTTTGTTCCATAAGGCATTTCTGTTTTTACACAACAGCTTTCAGTCACTGAGAACAATGTGTCCGAGTTCGCACATTCCCTCCAGACACTTGTGCAACATATGGGAGCTTTAATAGCAGTTTGAGGAACACAATCTCAATTATTCTGTGCATATAGGTTATTTAATATGACATACACAATTTTTGGATCTGGCGCGATTAGATTTTGATTTATTTTATATACTTACTTTTCTTTTTACTGTCATCAAGTCTTTTATATATTTAATAAATTAACCTAATTAGACATAAAATGTGGGTAGTAAACAATATTATAGAAAATCATTTGATATTTTAGTTATGGCAGATTTCCATAAATCCTGGTCATGGAGCCATTAAACGCTTTAAGGAATTTTTCGCTTCCAATACACCTGATCACAGAAATCTGCTCATTATAAGGTTAAAGTAGCTTTCATAAAGCAAATAAAAAAATTTTAATAAGGTGCAGCACAGCTCCAGAATCAGAACCGGAAAAACGGTCTCAGACTTAAAAGATAATAAATAAATATTATAATGCACATATCTGCTCATCATGTAATGCTTGAACACTTTACAACATTCATTCATTCATTCATTATCTTCCGCTTATCTTCTATTAGGGTCGCGGTGGGGTTCCCCATGCCCATCCAGGGGAGAACGTCTCGGGCGCTGGGCAGATAGACCCAGGACAGGGCGCCAATCCATCGCTGGGCACACACTCACTCACACATACACACTCTAAATTGGGCAATTTTGAGAATTCAATTAACTTAATCCATGTTTTTGGACTGTGGGAAGAAACCGGAGAACCCGGAGGAAACCCACGCAGACA
>JAFMOD010000407.1:1453654-1489307 GCA_019802435.1 Corydoras maculifer | reverse complement strand
TGTTCTCCCCGTGTCTGCGTGGGTTTCCTCTGGGTTCTCCGGTTTCCTCCCACAGTCCAAAAACATGGAACAAGTTAATTGAATTCTCAAAATTGCCCCCTATAGAGTGTGTCTGTGTGAGTGAGTGTGTGCCCAGCGATGGATTGGCGCCCTGTCCTGGGTCTATCTGCCCAGCGCCCGAGACGTTCTCCCCTGGATGGGCATGGGGAACCCCACCACGACCCTAATAGAGGATAAGCATAATGAATGAATGAAAGTTATATATACGGAGTTTCCATGTTCTCCCCGTGTCCACGTGGGTTTCCTCAGGGTTCTCCGGTTTCCTCCCACAGTCCAAAAATGTGTGCTGTAGCACACATGGATCAAGTCAATTGAGTTCTCCGAATTGCCCCATATAGAGTGTGTATGCGTGCGTGTCTGTGTGAGTGAGTGTGTGCCCAGCGATAGATTGGCGCCCTGTCCCGGGTGTATCTGCCCAGCGCCCGAAACATTCTCCCCTGGATGGGCATTGGGAACCCCCCCCCCCCCCCGTGACCCTAATATAGGATAAAGCGGAAGATAATGAATGAATGAAGTTATATATACATATACTGTTTGGAGAAATACAGATAAGTCATACCCTTTTTAAAGCACATTAAAGAACTGTCTGTTCTGTTTAATTGTACACACACACACATATATATGTTTTTTATTTGTAGTCTGTTATGTGCTAGGGGTCCAGAGTAAGTTTGTTTTCAGTTATTTTAGATAACCTTGATGCATTGGTGTCCCACATTGTCCCACACAAACATAGTCTTTGTCCCACATCTGGTGAATTGGAATCTGGTCACCCTACACCCAGGACAGGGCGCCACTCTATCGCTGGGCACACACTCACTTACACAGACACACTCTATATGGGGCAAATTGGAAAATTCAATTGACCTTTATCCATGTTTTTGGACTGTGGGAGGAAACCGGAGAACCCGGAGGAAACCCACACGGACACGGGTTGAACATGGAAACTCCACCCGGAGGAAACCCACACGGACACGGGGAGAACATGGAAACTCCACCCAGATTGGGATTTGAACCTCGATCCCCAGCGCTGAGAGGCGAATGTGCTAACCACTAAGCCACCATGCCGCCCGCCTATAAAGTATGTCTGCAAGATTCATCAGAATTGATATCAAATCGTGAAATGGACAATATTTAACATATTAGTGTGCTTAAATGAAGTTGTAAAAAAATATTTTTCTAAATAAATATTGTTTTTTTTATAATACTGATTTTGCACGTTGCTCTTAAAAGGTTTAATTTTTTACATTTTTCCCTTGTAAACATTAAATGAAGTGGATCTGTTGTTAAATAAACAGGCAGTATACTGGACATATTTGGTTTCCTGATGCCAGTAAAATAAAATATATAAATAGAATACTGTATGTTTGCAATTTTATACAAATGTATTTCAGTTATCATTCAACAATTCTATGTTTAATTTTGTTTTGCTTATGTGTCACTGTTTACAAATAATTACTCAAAACGTTTTTGTCATCTCATGCTAATTATTTAATTAATGACTATTAAAATGTGTGCCATTAGCATGGTGGCTTAGTGGTTACCATGTCCACCTCTCATTGCTGGGGATTCCAGGTTCAAATCGCAATCTGCATTTCCTTTGGATCCTTTGGATCCTCTGGCTTCCTCCCACAGTCAAATTTGCCCATATAACATATGTTTGTGTGTGTGTGCTTGTGTGAGTGAGTGTGTGCCCAGCGACAGATTGGTGCCCTTTCCTGGGTGTAGCTGCTTGGATGGGCATTGGGACCCCCCCCCCCGACCCTAGTAGAGGAATAAGCTTTTGAATTAATTTTATTTATTAAATGAAGAGGATATATTATTCATTAAACCTGCAAAATCAAAATAAATGAACATATTTATTTTGCTGCATTTGCCAGTAAAATTAAACGATGATCCATCCAGGGTCACAGGGGGGGGCAGATACACCAAGGACGGGCGCCAACCCATCCCTGGGCACACACTCACACAGACACACATACACAAACACAGACTATATGGGGCAATTTGGAGAATTCAATCGACCTTGTAATAATATTGCACTACACTACCCACAATTCCACCCACGCAAATTTTATTTTTTATTGTATGTAGATTGTTTTAGTTTTTCTTTTAGTACAGGTGCAACCGAGAAGGACCGTGAGAGAATTAACTTGAGCCCAACGTAATTTAAGACACTTGGAAAATGGTGCTGATTATAAAAAAGACATCATTTGTAAAATATGGTAAATTATACTGTTTATTATTTGAATTAAGTTCACTTTCGTATTTTTTTCATCTTAATAAAAACCTGATTAAGCATTAAATTAAGGCAGAAAACCCAGTATTGTGAGTAATATTGATAATGTGCAGATTGATACAGACTCAGTTTTCAGTAAATCGTTCATGTTTTTAAATTTTAAACACTTGGACAAACCGTTCCCATCTTCGTTTGTAGTTTTATCTGCACCACCTCGTAGACACCGGGGAAGCAGTATGTCAGGATGTGAAACATTAGCTACATCTAGTGGGGAAGAGTTTCCAAGCAGAGTTCTTTAGTCCCCACGCCCTCTGTTACTTCCCTGCTAAATTTGTGTACATATTTGTGTTTTCTTTTAATATAACTTAAAGCATTAACCTATGTGGCTATTTAAAAATCCACTACACCATATTTAAGAGGGAAATATATTTCTACTACTTAAGCAGTATCTAATATAACACTTAAAACTAAAACAGAATTATTCATTAATACTTGCTTTTCAGTACAATGTTTTACTTTTGATCTACTCTGGTATGACTCTCTAGATGTTAAACCGAATTATAAAGTAGTTAAGCTTGTTTTCTTACCAGAAAGTACATTACGCTCAATTCCATACATGAAACTTATTAATTGGTGCGCTTGCTGTTATCATGTGCTGAGTTTTAAACACATCTGGCACTCCAATCCAAGAAACATATTGGCATGTTGGTAATTTCACAGATGCTTTTATCCAAAATGACCTAATATGATTCCAACATGATGGTTGGGGTCAGAACACAGGATACGTCATGATACATCACCCCTGAAGCAATGAGGGCTAAAGCAGTAGCATGCTGCCTGACAGTCTTAAGAATTAATTTAAAGTATTAATCATAACAGATGTTGTATATATCAGAGGGACAAAACTTTGACTTTTGAAACCTTGATTTTCATACACATTGTTTGTAATAAGGGTGGCACGGTGGCTTAGTGGTTAGCATGTTCGCCTCTCAGCACTAGGGATTCCCGGTTCGAATTCCCATCTGGGTCGAGTTTCCATGTTCTTCACGTGTCTGCGTGGGTTTCCTCCGGGTTCTCCGGTTTCCTCCCTCAGTCCAAAAACATGGATCAAGTCAATTGAATTCTCAAAATTGCCCCATATAGAGTATGTCTGTGTGAGTGAGTGTGTGCTCAGCGATGGATTGGTGCCCTGTCCTGGGTCTATCTGCCCAGCGCCCGAGACATTCTCCCCTGGATAGGCATGGGGAACCCCACCGCGACCGTAATAGAGGATAAAGCGGGAGATAATGAATGAATGAATTGTTTGTAATATTCCAAATGTGTGAGCAGGCTTTTACATGAGCTGGATAGATCATACAGGATTACTACTTATAGTTTATGTACATATAAGTAAATTGACATATCTTTTGTTAGACTAACCCACCACAGATAACCTTTCAAAGACAATACAAACTTAGATCAGATAGCTAACTGCTTTCTGAAATCTTTCATTTTGAATGTAGACTGTATGTATTTATTTGCTGTACATTTTATACTTAATTACATGCAGTGTACAGCAGCCACAACTTCCGTACGGTAGCATTTCAAATACAACCATTGCCGGCCAGAATGCGCGTGAGGATAACGCGTTAGCCAATTACAGTCGTAGAGGTGTGACGAGAAGAACCAATCGTTGAGAGCGACCGTTCACGAGGCGGTGTTTGTCCGAATACGGGTGGTCTATGCAAACTACCTACATCGCGCTTAACTTGTGACATATATGCAAATTCAAGACTAACGCTCCAGTTACTGTGGATTCCGAACAGACTATATAAGGCAGATAAAGTTTTAATGACGTAATGCAGCAACGGAAAAAGGCCAAGATTTAGATTTTATTAATTGTTTGAGGTGTGACATTCAGGGAGGGATGGCAGCTTAATGCAACAATAATAATTACAATTATATATATATATATATATATATATATATATATATATATATATATATATATATATATATATATATATATATATATTGTGTGTGTGTGTGTGTAATTTTCCATCCATCCATTGTCTTCCACTTTATCCTATATTAGGGTCGCGGGGGGAGAACGTTTCGGGCGCTGGGCAGCTACACCCAGGACAGGACGCCAATCTATCGCTGGGCACACACTTACACACACAGACACGCACACAAACACTGTGGAAACTTGGACTGTGGAAACCGGAGAACCCGGAGGAAACCCACGCGGACACGGAGAGAACATGAAAACTCCACCCAGATGGGGATTCGAACCGGGAATCCCAAGTGCTGAGAGGCGAACGTGCTAACCACTAAGCCGCCCGTGTGTATTTTTACTGCAATTATTATTATTATTATTGTTGGTGATTTTGCCAGTGTCTCTCAAATAGATTACTAACATTGAACAGGTAACCCTGTTTTGGACTACTTGCAGGCATTTTTAAGCATTGAATAACATGCCTGGATAAAATGCATTTAAAAAAGTTAATTTCAAGTAATTTTACACAATATATGTATGACTTTATTTTAGACATAAAGGTGTATCCAATGAAATACGGCCTCTTTAGAAAGTTTCAAGACAGTAAATGTTTATGTGAATTGAATTTGAATGATTTTTAACTCTAATTGAACTGTTTTTTGTCGCGTAAAAATACACAAGGACTTTGTGTTTAAAAATGAACACAAACACGGTTAATAAACTGAATTTTAAATGTGCCATTCATGTGAGTCACCACATGGAGGCGCCATTTTACCATTATTATTGCGACTCTTTTTCTAGTCGCAATACGTAATGCAAATTATCGAGATATTAAAAAAGGCTCAATGAAGAGTATTTTTTTTAACCTGCCTCCGTTTTAATTTATCACATATTTCCGATGCTAACTCGTTGGAGTCTTTCTTTTGTGCCGGTGTGTGATATGCATCACGATCAGGAAAACATCGTGTTTTTTTAGGCCTTATCTAGAACTGGTGTAGACCAAATACAGATTGATGCTTATTTATTATTTTTATTGCAGCTAATTATTTCTTACAACTGCGTCTCTAAATGGATTAGGAAAATTCCACGTGTGTATGTATTCATATACAACCAATGTTAGGAGTATTTAAATTACTTTTAGTGACGTGGCTCATTCATTTCATACTAATGCAAAAAAGCTACAGACGTCGCTCATGATTCTCGTGAAAACACTGGAGATTTCCCATCTGCTGGTCGTAGATTATTTTAAGGACTTTAACACTGGCTTACAGCGAGTTACAGAGAAGCTGCCCGTGTGAGCTTTTTGGCCAATGGACTAGGATCCTCCCTGCAGTGCGTAACAGCGCAAACAAGGATTTAACCAAGTCTCTGCTCCGGGGCTTGCAGCAGTCTTCAAGAGAGAGCGTCGACACCTAAACCCACTCTCTCTCGCGCACACACACGCACAACACTCCCACAATGGCAGTGTAAACTTGTTGTGCACAGAGACACAGGACCCATTCGCTTCTCAAACTATGACTGGAGTATTTGACCGAAGGATTTCCAATTTCAAGTCTGCAGATTTCCAGAACGCTTTTCAGATCTCCACCATGCACCATCCGTCTCAGGAATCTCCCACTCTGCCCGAGTCCACGGCCACGGATTCAGGCTACTACAGCCCCGCCGGAGGAGTCCATCATGGCTACTGCTCTCCCAACTCTTATGGGAAGCCTTTGAATACATATGCTTACCAGTACCACGGAGCCAACGGACCTGCTGCTGGAAATTATCCTGCAAAATCTTACCCTGACTATGGCTCCTACCCTAATTCTGCGTATCACCAGTATGCCGGAACGTACAGCAGAGTGCAACAATCACAGCCGAGTCCACAAGGTAAGACGAGTTGTTTATTATTATTATTATTATTATTATTATTATTATTATTATTATTATTATTATTAATAAATACATTTATTGGTTTTTTTTTAAAATGGGATTTGTTAACAAAATTCCCTATAATTTTTTTATGGCTATGGAACAATACCATTTTAAATGTCAAATTGGAAAAACAATATTCAAATCAAAATAATTCTTACATTTTAAATAACTATATGAAGAGGACTATAATATGAAATTGCGTTTTCACAGTACACTTACGTTATTCTCGTGTGTAATTCGCCTTTGCGCCAGCTGTACCAAAGTGAGAGTGGTTTCCACTGCCTTGCTAAATTATTATTTTTTATGTTTGTGGCAGAAAAAGAGACGATCGAGCCCGAAATACGCATGGTAAACGGAAAACCGAAGAAAGTGCGGAAACCGCGCACGATATACTCGAGTTTTCAGCTGGCGGCTCTGCAGCGGCGCTTCCAGAACACGCAGTACCTCGCGCTGCCGGAGCGAGCCGAGCTGGCCGCGTCTCTGGGACTCACACAGACGCAGGTAGGATCCACGTCCCAACAAAACAACAATTCATAAGGATATAATTCACCAATTCATTTAACCTGTTTTACATTTTTACACTGTGTCGGTAAACACTGTCCGTTCTCTTAAACTAGACTACAAATACGGGTTGATACAAACAGCCTTGTCTATATTTATTACACTATACCTATGTATCTCTGATATCTTTTAATAATGGTTTTATACTAGTCTCTGATGTTTCTTTTTTTTCTCTCTCGTCAGGTGAAAATCTGGTTTCAGAACAAACGATCTAAACTGAAGAAGATCATGAAAAACGGAGATCTGCCTCCCCCGGAGCATAGTCCCAGTTCCAGTGACCCGATGGCGTGTAATTCTCCACAGTCTCCGGTCGTGTGGGACTCGCAGGCTCCTCCGAGGCCTCACCACCAAGCCCAAAATATCAACGCCGCAACAGCCACGTATTTGGAAAACAGTGGCTCTTGGTTTTCCTCCGCCGGGCCCGTGAATTCCCATCTTCAGGCGCCCAACTCGTTACAACACTCTTTGACTCTCGGATCTGGAACGTTGTACTGAACTCTATGTTAATGCTCTGTCGTATCGGACTGATGTTTTACTTTTACTGAAGAATATGCAATGTACTGATTTTACAGAAAACGTGTATAATGTGTAAATGTGTGCATGTAATTTATTTGCATCTGGACCGCTTATTAAATGTTTTTCATGGATTACAGACTCGTCGCCGACTCTCAAAAGTGCCTTAAATTACACCTTAATTGCTACTGTGCTTATTAGAGATATCACATCACCACACTTATGGTCCTTTCGCTAAATAAAGGCTAAATTGAATTAATTTTCAGTATTATAATGTAAAATTACGTATTATTTAAAATAGACTATATATTAGGTTTCTCAAATATAGTTTTAAGGCGTGGTCAAACGATTATATACATGTTTCCTATTTTCATATATGATTTTAGACAGACTATAGAACACAAAACGTATAATACGTTTTTAGATATGATCTTTTTTTTCTTGCAAATGTGGTTTATTAGATGTTCGAGAGTATGCAATATTGCTGATCTTAGAGAGGATTTGTTTGATTGTTTGCAATTTACTGTTTTTTTTTTTGACCAGATAAAATACTCTTATAGGAACATTTCACCCCCATTCTCATAATAATATTAAAAAGAAATAATTATTAGTTATAAATTCAAATATTGGGATTTTTAAAAAACGGTACTTGATAGACTAAACACAGAATGCTCAGTTATATTATGTTTAAGCAATTATCAAATGGCCTATTAGCCTATTTATGTTTTACAATCATTTCCCCCCCCCACATGTTAATTCTTGTAAACCAAAAGGCTTCGTTATATAAAACATTAACAGATTAAATTCATCTTTGAAATATGTAAAATCCTTAAAACTCCAAATTAATATATGGTTCAACTGCTTGAATTTTTGTCTGAGATTTTGGGATTTGTTAACGAATTTCATTCAGGCGTTGATTTTAAGTTTCGCTGCAGTTTTTGGACAAATCGGCTCACCTTTGCATTTGGACAGAACCAACTGCCAGACTGTCGAAAAATGTGTGGTTTTGAGGCTGAGCTTGCGAGTAGCATTCATGTCCCATTTTTTGTTCCTCTGAACAGATTGTAGGTTTGCTCTGGTCAAATCACACGTGTGATCGAATCACACACGCGCGAGCGCGCACACGCACGCACGCACTCACTCATACACACACACACACACACACACACACACACACACGGAATAAATGACATATGACTATTAGTTTTATTATAGTTTACGAATAGATATACAAATACTAGGTTTGACCCAAAAAAAACTTTCGGTGCGCGAGACGTAACATCGCAGGTAAGAAATAATAGTGAGATTGGTAATCTGCTCTTGGCGTGCACGAGCACGATCACACATTTTTATTAGGCTCTTCAAAGATTTAGTGGCAGGGACTACGTGTAAGCCATTTCCCTCAATTTATCATTAATACAAATAAAAACTATTCGATCATATTTGTTTTTGTTCATATAAATAAAACTTAATAAATAATCACAGACACGTTTCTCTCATAACAAAAGAATCGGTAAAGATATTAAAACAAACATATTGTAGTTATCACACACACATACACACATACACACACAAATACACACATACACACACACACACACACACCTTGTGCTATTATATCGAGAGCCTTGTTAAATTCCAACTGACCATTTTCCACTCAACGAATCCCTCTGCAAATGGTGAATAATGACAGTTAGCTTTAACTGTACAACGCTCAACAATAATTATACTTCCACCAGGATTAGGGGTCCATTATCATAATCTGGACATTTACAATTATCTATAATTTGCAAAGATGCGCTTGGTTCTTGATTGCAGAAGGCCTTTTCTGGCTCACCATTGCTAAACAGTGACAGTAATAACGGTTAATTTTGCGAGCAATATATAAGAGGTGTTGGACTGTGCAAATACTTTCACACCTGGATTTGCTTACTCACCCTCAAGCAGTACACTAGCAGGACTGTCCGTATTCCCTGTGGATAACGTAGAGAAACCTCGGTATCTGTACGGTGCAGGATAACCGAGCATTTAAGGTAAGCTTTGTCTTCTGCATCTGATGACTACATTGATTCGAGCGCGGAAGGGAATTGACTCCTTGTCATATAATAAAGTATAGTATGAGGAAAAATGTAAGTAACATTGTTTTTAGCAACTTAGATAAAGGAAAATTTGATGCTGTGTTTAATATTTCTATAAGCGTAAGATTTTACTGTCTGCATGGCTGTCTGTCAGTGCTGCTTTGTCCCGCTTTCCAGTGTCTGTGTATATTGTGTATATTGTTGTCTCTATACCAACACACACACACACACACACACACACACACACACACACACACACACACACACACACATATATATGTATATATATATATATATAGATAGATAGATAGATAGATAGATAGATAGATAGATAGATAGATAGATAGATAGATAGATAGATAGATAGATAGATAGATAGATAGATAGCCCGTATATAGACTATATACATTTATTGTGAAACAGCTTGCTTGAACTTGCTTTAACCTCAAGCTGGTCTTATGTGGCAGCATCCTACTTCACTACTTACAAAATATCCAGACAAGCCATTTTAATCCGCTGTGATCAGAGAAGTGTTTTTAAAAAATCAGGCCCCATTTGTGCGCCTGCATGGGGCATCCACAGGTTTGACAGCTGCAGGGGCTTCTCCTCTCCCCATTCAACACTGTAATTTCAGATAATATCCCGAGCGTTCACCCTTGTCAGCAATTTGTACATGAATAACCGAATAATTTCGTCTTTTTTGTTTCGTCTTCACTACCTCAAATCCAAATAAAGATGCCTTTCAGTATTAAAAGTGGTAGAAAATTACAGGTAATTATCTTTGACGGTAAAAACGCTGTAATCAGCGGGCTACATCAAAAATTACCCTAATTATGTCTGCATTTATGAGAATAGAAAAAAAACCTTCACTTGGATAAAACCCATAAATTGTCCCAAATATCTCCTTCATATTGAACGAGACTGCAGCTGGGGGCTTTGTTCGGCATCGATCCTGTGGCGAGTGGCATTCAGCGTTTCGTACATCAAGACAGGGAGTGAGGGGGGAAAACATTTTGTCAATACTCTAATGATTGAGACAGAGAAGATGGACAAGGCAAGATGGCTCTATTTTATAGGAAAAACTCGATGAGATATGACCAACTATGGTAAGCTATTTTCTTACTTCTTTAGATTCGATGTGTGTGTTTATCAGGCTATAAAATGGAACAGCATAATCGCAGTGGTTTTACAAATGAGCAGTCGTTTACATTGCTATTTCAAATAGAACTGTACAAACACTTAACTGTAAAGAGATATTAAACTATTGAGAGGGAACCCCAAAAACCAAGGCCAAGATTGCAGTGTTTAAAGTCGTTGTTTACTCGATTTATGACAAAACATAAAAAGTGTTTCACAACTAAAATTAGCAACAACATATTTACATACAAAATGCTTTTCTTTGCATGATAAGAATGTAACCATGACGCAAAGATCGCAGTCGATTCAGTTCTTTTTGAAATCTGACGCATGGGTTGGCAGGTAGGGTTCAGATTCCGTGTCTGTCCCATGCTGGTGATCTATGTGTACGATCGAAAAGTCAACAAATGCAATAACTGGGGGCTGAAGCAATCCCTGAAAGTCCGAACTCTTAGTTCCCCCGATCAGACGTCCGTTCTTCAACAGATCGTCATCCATCCAGCTGATGAAACCTCCGAGAAAATGTCCATTGTCTTAATTTTCGCAATGGCAGCGTGGCTCGCAGTAGGTCGCGGTTACCAGCGCGAGGCGGTAACTAAAAGAGGCCTCCGGCCTGCTGTGCAGCCTATCTCTGCATGGAGTCCTGGTGGGGTGATGAGTACCAGTGTGAGTAGCCGGGCATGTAACTGTTTGCTGCCATGTTCACTCCTTTTGATGATGCGGACACGTCCCATATAGGAGGGATGGCGGGGGAGCGCGGGGACAGGGCGATGGAACCCGGCAGAGGGTCGCTCTCGTGAGGATTACCGCCTTGTTTCAGCAGCTTCTTAAACTTCGACCTCTTGTTTTGAAACCAGATCTTTACCTGAAATATACATGTCAAAAGTGTAAATATTTGTACATGGCATTTAAAAAAATCCAATGGTAAGTGCTGCTAGGAAACAAACCAATTGCAATTTGCAGGAAAAAAATGTATGCATAAGAATACAAAGGCATGCGTTTGGGGTTCGGAATGGGGTTGTTGTGTATCTTATAATAGTAAATCGATTGCAATTTCAAAAACACGATATAGATGCCAAGAATTATCTTCATTTACCTGTGTCTGTGTGAGCCCGAGTGAAGCAGCCAGCTCGGCACGTTCTGGTAAGGCGAGATACTGGGTTTGCTGGAAGCGATGATTTAATGCCTGAAGCTGCAAACTGGAATAAATCGTCCTCGGTTTTCTGATCTTCTTGCCTTTTCCGTTGAAACGTATTTCTCCATTTTCAATCACCGTTGTTTTCTGCTGTTCTAAAAAGAGCAACATTGTGTTAATTTGGTGATTGAAATGATTGAAGCAAAGAGGTTGACAAACACAAAAGTCCTATGATGCAGACATATATATATATATATATATATATATATATATATATATATATATATATATATGCGCATACCATACTAAGATGCATTAAATGATAAAATAGTGTAAAATAGATAAGAAGTGAGTAATTTGAGCGCACATTATTAAAAGTTGGCACGAACCGAGTTTTGCTCAAAATCTGGGCTTTTTCATTAAAGTCTGTTTGTTCAAACGTCTTTGAGAGAACAAGAAGCGATCGGAATGGAAGCTTTCTAAATAAATGCACAGAGGCACACAATCTGTCCTCAATTTAATGAGGGCTATCCATATACACATAATTAGACTCGTAAACAACCCGGGTAAACAGCACTGCGAACTATTTCTGCTCCATTGACAACAATGAAAACAAATATCCCGGGATGTCTGCTGGAATGTAAGAGGGCGCTTACCTGGGTCTAACCTCGTCTGTGCGCCCGCGGTGTTGTTGTGGTAAGACGGCAGGTACGGGCTGTGATGCGGATGGCCCATGTACGAGTAGGGCAGCGACCTGTTATAAGAGTTCGAGCCAGAATAGGGTGAGCTGTCGTGCTGGTGCGCGTGGGAGCCGGAATGGAGGCAGTGTAGCGGGTAGTGGCTGGCGGCCATCGACGGGGAGCTCTGCTGCGAATGAGACTGCTGACCAAACTCCATGAAAGCCGATTTGGACGAGTCTTGAGGCTCCAGACCGTCAGCCATCGTAGTCATGGTCATCATCAAATTTTCTGCCTCGAGAGTACTCACTCCCCCCTCCCGTCTCTTAAGTCCAAACGAGTCCTGCTAAAGCGTTCCTTTTCCCTCCTGTTTAGGGAATGCTGCCTTATTAGCCAAACTGCGAAACGTCCCTCGTTTCCCCTTTCCGTATTTCCCACGCGGTGTGGCGGAAGGTGGGCTTGAGTAAAGGCAGGAGATTATAAGGTGGATTCTGTTAAATTTGAGTCCTTGCTTCTAGACTTGATGCAGACACTACAAGTAAAATGGTTTGTCTCCAAAGGGCAGCGCCTTCCTATTGGTCACTCACCCTCACGTCATCAGTCCTCTGCTTAGCCCAGACTTTACAGCGAGTTAACCTAATCTTAACAGCTCATACTAAATGCATAACTACGATGAGGATAATAACTATGGGGTATCCCTCAGATGGTCACAAAACAATTACGTGTAAATATGATTTTAAAGACACAAGACCCGACGTCGCCTTCATCCTAAACGAGCTATTTCCATGTGTGAACTGATTAAGATGCTCTAATAACCGAAATCACACAGCTTTCAGAATTAAGAATAATGCGGCGTTATTTTTCTAATGGAAACCAATAAGAGGGTCGTTTCAACACCTCAGTGGCTCATTCGAATAAACTTGTGATCTGCGTAATTACGAATTAAACGATAGTCCCGTAATTAAGCTAAGGATTAATTCAGAGATTGGATGGAACCGCTAGATCCGACTGACAGCGTTTTCCGCCGCAATCAACGACTCGAAAATGTATGTAAATTGCACCCGTAGTTAGCGGTTTGACAAATCGCGGTCACATTATAAACCACGCTGTAAATATACATCTTCAATGCTCTCTTAATTTCTGCCCCACATTCATTCATTTTATGGTCAACACGTTGCTTCGTAATACGGCGTCCATTTACTTGAAATAAAAACGAAAAAGTAATTGTGGTCTCAATCAGATACATCCCAAATACAATTTGATTGGCCGTTAACACGTTATTCAAATCTCCTCAGTGAATTTGTGAACAATTCGCGTGTAATGATTATGGACGAAGTTTATTTTTGGAGCTGGAATAAAAGTGGATATAGCAGCATAAATTATCCGCTAATTATATGCCAGTGTCGCCTCAATTATCCTCTTATCAAAAATGGTCGTCTAAATGCAGCGTTTAGTTTCAATTTTCTCTCTTTCTGTTACAAGATCTTGGTACCTTGCTATTATTGCCAGGGTTGTTATTTACTTTGCGGGATTTAAAAGTGCACAAGCGGCCGGGGTAACCATTCCACAGGACAGACACTGGACTAGCTAGTCGTTGTAGGATTCCTGGTGACCTCAGCATCCACAATGAATATTGGAATACCCTTCTGGATTTTACAGCAGGTAAGCTTAAGAAGCTTAAGAACACTTACTCTAAAGTATTATGTTAGGCTAATGTGTGTTGGTATAGCTTAACCAGCTGGCATCTAACAGATTTTTTTAAATATTTTATCTTCTAGCCTCTGTTAACTAGTGATGCGTTTTCAGAACAATGTAGAAATCCGAGTCACAGGTCAAAATGGGCACAAATGAAGCTTTCGGATTTTGGTTGTAGCTCGCACTTCAAGTAGCTATTTCATTTTCAAAGATGAGAAGCGTTGTGATCTGTATTTTTGCATTTTCTCTGTGGGTGGCGTTAAGAAAACCTTTGGAAGTGTCGCGTTTTTTATTTAATATTAATATTTGAATATTAGTTATAACACCAACGCCGGTCACGTGATCATGTGTCAACCCTCAGTCTAACCCATCGTTTGGGATTACTGCAGAAATTAATTGGCTAACTTTTCAGATTTTCGATTTGTATTAGGTTTGAATTCGTTGTTTAGAGGATTATTGAACGATAATGAGGACGTCTTTACGTGAATATGGGTTTATGCTATACTTTCTAATTATTAATGATGATAACAAACAAGCTTGTTAATTGGTTGCATATAACTGGAATAATCAAAATACCATCATTATTATTAACATTAATATTATTATATTATATGATATTATATTATCGATTAATTTTATATTTTATAATAATAATAATAATAATAATAATAATAATAAAGTCAGGAATGTGTAAAGTTGGTTATAATGAACGCAAACACGTTGGAGCTGTGCTTTCTCCCGGAACATAATCGCTAATTAAATATGAGTGTTAACATACAGCTCAGAAGAAGCCTTTGTTTTTCTCTGAAGAGTTAGAAATTGTCAGACTGATTGCAGAAATAGAATGCATGCTTTATTTCAGGATCTTGCAAGAGCCATTACTGGCTCTTTTGCAAGCAGAAAAAGTGTCTGAGAGTTCGGTCACAGTGACTGTAACAGCCACTAGCAGGAGTATATCTCCGACACAAGAGACAACAGAGGATGTATTTGAAATTGGATAGCTGGGATTAAAGCCAGTTTAATTGAACACAACAAACAAACTCTCTTACACGCTAACAGTCGCTTTAAATGAATAGTAAACGGACATCACGCGCCTTTAAAATATAAATTCTGTAAACTGAGTAACCTCTGTGCGGTTATATTAAGATAGCCTACTTTAATTTTCAATTTAGAGGCTTGAGTGGGTAATTAGCGTCGGTTGGGTTATGGTGGCTGCAGCTTAAATGGATTCAATTTATACGCATTTGGGAAAATAAAGACTGCAGCTAAACAACACAAAAAGTCAAATGACACAATACCGCTATTAAACAAAACACTGCTTTACAGTGAAACAGCATGCGAGAATCTGTAAGAATAAGAGATGCGATCTAGGAAAAATTAATGTTTATTAACAATACGTTCAAATTTAAATTCTCACAAATTTTAAAACGCTTTCTATTTTTTTATATGCTAATTTAAATACAATAATAGTTTATAACAAGAGTATATAAAATAAATGCAATGTACTCAAATCATATAGCATATTAAGTTTAATCATAAAAGAGTAAAAAAATGCACAAGTTTGTTGTTTGATCATCCTCGTATTTTTTTTCAGATTTCCACAACAGTTCTCGTGTGTTCACTGTTATTAAAAAAAATCAAGCAAAAAAACATGTTTCTTTTGAATTGAAAACGATCTGACGAGAAAGACATTATCAATTATATTCGAAACTGCATCCCACAACAGACGTACCGTAGCATTAACGTTCGGTTTATCAAAATTAAGTTGAAATCTCTTTTATGTTTAGTGGAGGTTGAACAGTCGGGAACAGTGAGATTTTTCGTAGTTATTTTCCGACTTAATAGAAGACATTATTAGCTCTGACAGCACACAGCTCAGGTCTGGAGAAGAGGATTTTGTAGCGAGATGACAGACAGGAAGGCTAGCAATCATAGGCTCTTTTTTATCCGAATGTACTGTTCGATGCCGTTTATCCTTGATGATAGAAAATTGCTCTGTTGCCAGGACGCGGCTGCTGAAATAGAGGGCAAGAGCAACATTTCCATTTTCCAGTTTGAAAGCCATTGAAATGAATTAGTCAAATGAAAAAAAAATCCCGCAGTAAACAAAGGGCGGCAAACAAAGATAGATTTTTTTTTCTTGAGACGAGGCCTTTTTAATTTATATTTTAGGGCGCTCTTGTTCTCAGACTTTAGATTTGGGACTTGCAAAAAGAAGAACCTCCTGATGTGCATTAGTTATTATTGGGAGCCTAATTCTGTTGGCTAATCTTTAGAACGTATAGTGGTGTCAATCTATTCCAATTAAGCAGCTAGGCAACGCAATTAGGCAGCTTTTCAATCTTTTTATTAAATGTTTGTTTTTAACTGAACCAGCTTGTTAGAGATCAGATTGTCTTTCCCAATAAAAAAGGGTGTGATTGGAGGTAAAACGCACACACATAATTCAAATTTGGTAACAAATAGTGTGTCTCTGGAGTGTTGACAATTCAGGGAGACCTATAATGTCCCTTCGATAGTTAGTCAGACTACAGCGTGTTTTGACAGCTTGAGAACACACCCGAGTGAATAGTGGGTTTGCATGTCATCACAGACACACGCTTTATTGTTGGTTGGGCGTGCAATGGCCGAGTACCAAGTGTGTTTTGAAAAACACGACCGTCTTGGAGGTGCATCAAAATACAATATAACTAAATTCACTATATCAACAAATAAAATGCAAACATATTTAAACCTTAATGTGCATTAACAACGATGCTGTATGAAGCAATTAATAGAAACATAATAAAAACATAGTAACGTAATAAGCGTATAATTCTTATTCTTATTATCGTTGCTGCATGTTTTATTTTTGTATGCCTACAGTTGTCCCTGTTTCGTTTAATTTAACATGTACACGTGTTTTTAAAATCCTTTTCAACATGCATGCATATGTAGGGTTTAATATTTTCTATGGACTTCATTAATAAAAGTGTAATAAAAGATTAGTTAAAACAACCGCTTTGTATTATTATTATTATTATTATTATTATTATTATTATTATTATTATTATTATTATTATTATTATTATTCATTTATCTTTGGTATGAAAAAAAATCCTGGAAAATTTGCATGGTTTGTGGTTTAGATCTTAAATAAGGAGAGCAGTTGCCTATACTGGTGTAGAGTATATACAGCGTCATTTTACAATTCCTTTAGATATATGTGCATTGCAGTGCATCCTTTGAACTATTATATGATATATGTGCAATTCCTTATATGTGTCCTTAAATAAGCCTTTTATAAACTTATGCTGCATAAGCAGAAAATTCAGAGCTTAAACCTATAAATATATAATACATATAATAAATATATAGGTTTACCAGACATAATTAAAAAATACAATATTTACAAAATAAAAAAAGAAAATAGGCCTAGCTCTCTTATTCATCAGACGTGGTATTACAAAGACGCACCTGATACACTTTGAAGCCTAAAGACGGCCCGGATGACATTACATATATTTAAACACAGCACACATAACTTCAAACAAATCATCCATAGAACAAGATGCGAGAATTTGATTATTAGTATTTGTAAACACTCAAGGGTGCAATATGAGAACAATAATACTATGCGAAGAGCGTCTATTCACATATTTATTTGTTACTATGGTGACGAAGAGGAAAAGGATGACGGTCGGGTATAAAACTTTAGATCCTGAACACCGATATACTGGCTGGCTTTAAATTGCGTGTGATAGAACAAGACGTTGCTCTGGTTTGAATTCACTTAAACCGAGTGAAAGACGAAAACAATGAGAAGCATAACACACAATTGTGCGCTTGAAACTCAAGAAAGGCGGGTGAGATGAGGCGGAAAAATGCGCAGAAAACAAGTCACACCTGGTGAACCGCCTCATGTCTCCTGCTTTCATTCCACTGCCAGGGTTCTCAGGAGTTCATTATTTCCCAAGCTACATATGATGAATTACCGATCCCTCCAAAAAAAAAAAAAAAAGCTCAGACAACATTTCTTTCGAAGACATGATATATACTTAAGATCAAAACTGATTTTAGTACTTTGGTGTCAGTACATAAATACGACACCATACAGCAATGTAAATAATTAAATCCACTTCCCAAAGAAAATCATTAAGAAATTCCCATTAAGAAAGTAGCACCGTATCGTCCAAATCATAAAAAAATGCTCCATCTACCACTGGATTAAATTCTAAAGACTAGGCCTATATGACGGTTATATTCTGTTTATGCAAAATAAATTCATATACATTTATTTATATAAATTGAATATATATTTTACCTATTTAGTTTGTTATACATTTTATGAAAAAATACAAACGACCTTTACTTTACATTTCGAGAAACAAACCACTCAGTCATTTTTCTAAAGAAGAATTGTATTCATCCAAGAACAGGGTTTCCTATAGTATCACTCTAAATAGATTTTTTTGGGATTAGCATTTTAAGAGGATGCGAGCTGCTTGGCTGCTTTTTATTTACGAAGTAAATGAACACCATTGTCTTGCAAAACGTTTTCTTACGTAACTTTTGAAATCTGTCCAAACAAGTACGTTAAGTCACGTTTGAATGCACACCCTATTATCTAAATAATTCGTGTAATCTTACTAACTGGAAATAACCGAGTTTATTTCTAAATTTTGCATTATCTATTTAAATCTGCTTAAATCTGGATAATACAACTTTACCATAAACCCAAATATGTCTCCTTGTTAAAAAATAATATGAAAATTAAATGATTAAAATTAATATTTTATACTTGAATTTAAAAGATATATGCATGAAATTCTAATTAATTGTCCTAGTTTTTTACAGTAATGCAAATGTGATTTACACCAGTATTCTAGATAAAATAGATACTTTAAAATGAATAATGGATGCCATAATTTACAGAAAGTGATAAATTTCTGCTTGTTTTGCTTACTTGTCTTTTATAGAACAAATGAAATTTATGCATCTACAAAATATTTAGTTTCCTGTCACATTTATTTAATTGAAGATAGACCTAGTTAAAAGTGCAGTGCATTGTCAATGTCCCTGGTTTTAAAGTATAATTATTTTAGTTATTACACTCTGTTGCCCTTAAATTGGTGATGTTAATATATTTTTCGCTAACACTCACTGCTGCTTCATTTTTTTCAGATTGTCCTGACTGAAATGTATCCATAATTTTATCTTTAACTTACAAAGCTGAGCAAATAAATCATTGTAAAAAAAACATAGAGGCAGACTCAAAACGATTAAGGAGGTGTCTTTTTATATTTGGTTGTCAAAAAATGAAATGTTGGCACAAATTACATAACAAACATGGGAGATAGCTTTTATGAGCCATATAATTTCAGATATATTAATGCTTTTCACATAAAAGAGCCAAACCTCTTGTTTTCATTAGCTTTAAATGCCATTTCAATTCAAGGGTTTTAGACTGTGTCCATTTCAAGTAAAACACAAGCAGGCAATCACACTGATAACTGCCCTTGGAAATGCATCCACCAGAGCGCTTATTCAATCAATTTAAGGAGAGGGTGTATAAATAATAAAAACAAGGCAATGCAATTTTTACAGATACATCTCACAGTACCAAAATAAAAATAAAAAACAGCTTTGTGCAATGAGTAACAAAATGATCCATTTACATCAGTACGGATAGATAAAACAAACACCTGCTATTGTGAAATATAATGAGATGTGTTTAAAATTGGATGGAAAAAATGTGTCAAAGACGCGTGGTGCAGGTTTCATCTTGGATCAAAACAGATTTAATTTGATCACAGGCCACATTGGACATAAGGCTAGATGTGGAAAGGAGCAGCCATGAACTGGGCCTCATGCATTCCTCACTGGGCCTCATGCATTGCTTGCATTTTTGAAAGTGTTCACAAAATGCAATAAAAACACCATATTATTATGATACTGCATTTCTTCACTTTGTTTCAAATTTGCTTATGTCTATAATAAATTGCGGGCAGCATGGTGGCTTAGTGATTAGCACGTTCACCTCTCAGCACTAGGGATTCCCAGTTCAAATCCCCATCTGGGCGGAGTTTTCATGTTCTCCCCGTGTCTGAGTGAGTTTCCTCTGGGTTCTCCGGTTTCCTCTCACAGTCCAAAAACATGGAACAAGTCAATTGAGTTCTCCAAATTGCCCCATATAGAGTGTGTATGCGTGCGTGTCTGTGTGAATGAGTGTGTGCCCAGCGATAGATTGGCACCCTGTCCTGGGTGTATCTGCCCAGTGCCCAAAACGTTCTCCCCTGGATGGGCATGGGGAACCCCACCGCGACCCTAATATAGGATAAAGTGGAAGATAATGAATGAATGAATATAATAAATAAGATCTTATATCCTTTTCTATTACTGAACCTAAGGAGTCAGGCAAATTAATATCTCTATTCATTATGAGTAGCATTTTCCAGTGGTTAATCACTTACCTCAAATCCCTATGTTTGAAGAACAAGACTATTAATGTTTTAAATTGCGCAATAAATATTCTCATGTTCAGATATATCCAACTCATTAATTAAAATCAGTGAACTTAGGTACTAAAGTCATCCAGTATATGTTAAGATCCAAGTATTATAATCATGCTTTATCAGTTATCTAAACTTGTCACAGGTGTGTGATAATCCTTTATCCAAATGATATTTTTACTTTGTTACCAAAATTCTTGAATGTTGAAATTTAAATAATATACTTCCTTTGTAAACATATTTTATATCTGCATATACCATCCCTAATTAAGCAGGCCATAGTATATGAAGAAGCAGTTTATACTCCTGTCCATCATTTGAATCTGATGGCTTTATCACCCACCCACACCGTCGTCAGAGTGACATGCATCCATGCCTCCCCAGTCCTTCTTCTCCATTGTCGGTTGGTTACTACATCTGCAGTGAGTGAGAAATGACCAGAGAATTGGCCTCTGGGATAGCAGAGCGCCATCCTGGTGCTATTAGGCACGTAGCTAATAATAGGTGTTTCAGTCTGGGGGAAGATCAATCAGGGGGAATCATAGGGAATGTTCTGAGAAGCACTTTTACACATCTGTCCAGATGGATGAAATTACACTTGTCTGTTTTTAGCTGCATTACTCCTAAATTGGTTGTCTACTTTTTTTCTTGTGCACCCACTCTCTCCCCTCATTCATGTGTCAGTGGTCTGCTAAAAGGATTCGGCACAAAACGCCCTGTCATTTTATTCTTTCACTTACACACTTCCCCCTATGCACACATTCATCATATTTACTTACTTGCATCTAAAAAGGGACGACTAATGTTGCAAGAGATTTTACTCTTGGAGGTTAATTGCTTAGCAGTTTATAATAACCTTCTGGCTTGTGTTTGAAAACTGTTGAGTTCAAATATGAATAGTTAATTGAGTATTCTCACAAAACAATTAAACACATTAAGTTTATAAGCATTAGGCATTAATCATTTCTAGATGTTTTCTTAATGGTATTTTAATAGTATTTGTGAATTATGTTGTTATTGTACTGATATATTTGAATACAACTGTTGCTGTTAGGTGAGCATGGTTGCTTGCTAGTTTGTATGACAGTAAGGAATCCAGGATTTCTTAAGTGAATTTGCATGTTCTCCCTGCACCTCCTTAAGTTCTAAATCTCTTTCACAGTTCAAAGGCATACACGTTGGGTAAATTGAATACACAATAAAGGCCGAAGGTGTAAAAGTGTCTGTCAGTATTGGGACAGACTCTGGTACTCACACGACCCACATTAGCCTAAGTGAAATAGAAACAATCAAATGTTGCAATGTGTTGTAAATTTTCATTCAATATGTAACTATTGCTCTCACTAGCTAAGCCTGAGAGCTGGTAAGTGAACTGAGCTGCGGAGGTAACCACAGTTAGTCAAACCCTCTGTAATACAGTACTACCAAGTAACTGGCATGATGTGTCCATCAGAAAGGTCTGTGAGAAGACTGAAAGGGGTCATTTACAGACTACAAAATAGAGGCATGCATCTATGATTTGGACCAGGTGGATGACAGCTTGAAATGGCATACATTTGAAAGTGACATTGTGGCAACTTGTATTGGATTTGGCTTTTTGACTTTTTTTTTTGCCAGATTTACGCTGAGTTCAGAAATGACATTACTCCAGGAAATGTGACAAGATTGATTTGCTTTAGAATGAATTGATATAAGTATCCCTGACACAGCTACAATGGGCCGAGGCTCACAATATGGTACTCGTTGAAATTACCACTCAAAGACACTCAGTGGGACTTTTCTCTTTATCACTGAATAGGAATACTGTGCATCAGTGTTGTTTTTTCTCCCCTGTAGGAAGCCTGATTTAAGATGTTCTGCTGTTGATTGCTCAACATTGAGAGATATCTCAAGGGTTGAGAGAGCTGACTGAGGAGCAGTCTTTTGAAAGAGGAAAAACCCGATGACCAGGGGAAGGAAATCAAAGCTCCCCAATGTGTTGCCTTAGCAACGAGAAAAATTAGCATCGACTTTTGAGCAAGCCCACAAAAGTAGGCTTCAGGGTATTTTTACATCTTGAAAAGTGACAATCAGTGAGGATACAAAGACATGCTTCCACATCAATTTATATTGAAATCAGCCACTTTCTCTTCTGCTGGCAGAACAGAAAAAATAATGTATGTATTTTTGCTCATTTTACTGTGTTGCACAGTTTGCCTGTGATGCATCCATGCTCATGTTTGCCTCCTGCTGTGGTAAACAGAACACTTCTATGACAGTAAATGAATTTCAGAGCACCTCCTCAACATGAACTAAAGCTGACACTAGCTTCCTCATTTTCAAGCATGAAATTCAGCGCTCATGATGGCCAACAAAGTTAATGACAGAATCTCCCAGAGACACAGATGCATCATAATGATGTACTGACTCTCTGTTTCTCTCTTTTTTTGCAGTCGCATTGCAGGAAATTCACCAGCGTCCATTCTGGAGAGCATGTAAACTAAGCCTCTTAGAAATTGTGGTTGAGAGAAATGAAGTGCAGATTGGAGCTGTATAGAGGGTGCTATCATCACAAGCAACTCCTACCACCATGGATGAACAAGCTAGAATACATTAAAAGGTAATGAAAGATCAGTTCAGAGTGGGTCACAAAGCAGCACTTCTTGGCATTATGGCTGCTGGAGAGAGCTTTCAGTCTGACAGCCTCGTCGTCTCTGTTGGGGAGCAAGAAGGGGTGGAGTTCAACAACGGCACTCTTGGCAACAGTTGCTATGCCACACTTCTTGATGATGTGGTTATTTGTAAATCAAAATTGGCTACCTGAGATTAGTGAGTCCTTTGAATCATAGTCCTCTTGTATTTCCAATGTGCTTGCATGCGTTTCACCTTATTAACAAAAAACATTGTATATTTCTTTTTGAATAAATGTTTAAAATGTGAGTTTAAACATTGTCTGCGTGTAATTCATCCATATTATGATATAGGTCAAGGCTGAATATGTCACAATCGTCCGAATTCTGGTGAATATTTAGATTTACAGTGGAAAATATTTCCTTAATTTGTTTTCTGATACAACATTCCATCTGTGAACAATATGAATAATGAACTGTTGATTGGCTCCTGCGAAGTAAAGCATCTCTTCTGCTAAAGTTTCTCCAGTCCTATGTACAACCATATGACCACTGATGGAGAAAATGTGGAATCACCTAATGGAATGCCATTGCAACAACACCTGGCAACAGTTCATCAAGGCCTTTTTTACTCCTCCCTTCCCCCAGTGAAAATGCTGGAACATATTTCTGTGAGACAGAAGGCCTTATGAACAAATAATGGATGTGAGCCAGTCTAAATAAAGTGTGGTTTATGAGTTGTGGTCAGGACCATCTCTTTAAAAAACCATGCTGTACAAAAACGGCTGCCAACATTTTTTTCCACCATACGGTTATAATACGAAGCCATTTCTTCCTTCTCTCACAGTAAGAGACTCAGTCAATAAACGGCCGCCTGTAGACCAGTAGTCTACAGCCGCAGGAGAAAAGAACAAGCCACATACGCCAAAACAAACCCATGTTTCTTTGCAAGTATTAATGTACGCATTTGAATAATACATTTACTGGGCTTCTGTGCAGAATTAATGTTCGGTAAGGATGTCATGTCTAGCGTTTAAAAGTAATCAACAAAAATACCATAAGAGTTTATTTATCATCTCTACTGTTTGTTTCACTTCATACATGCAGATTATGCTTCAAGTGTGAGTTTATAGTTGCATCTATTTCACACCATGTTTACTATGTGTCAATCCAATTACAGGGAGTTAAGAACTGTTTTCAATTAAATACTGGTTCCAAGTAATTGGCAGTGAATAATAACTTATATCGGATTGTAAGCCTCAAACAGAGGAATGAAAAAATTATAAAGAACAATTATTTCCTGTATGCAGCTTTAGAAACCTGAAATTGGTTTGCAGTTAGTAAATACTCAGCAGAATACCATTAGAGCTTAAGTTTTCTTATAAAAACTTTGGAAAATCCCACAAGCTTTTTTGTTTCACTGTTCTGGTGTGCTTAATTTTGGACTAATTGTTCTAAAAATGTCCCATTGAAAGGTTTCATTGTGGTGTTTTAAAATCAAAAGTAATTGATGGTTTATAATTTTTAAAAACTTTAATAGAAAACTTATTGACCAAATTATTACCAATTCAATTTTTTTATTACAAATGTTGGTATATTCATAACCTTGAATATATGTTGAATTTATATATATTCAAGCTTAAATTAAGTCTGTAAAATCAATCAACTAGCCTACAGGATTTTGCACGATGGCTCATTAAGTTATGAAGAGTAAGAGACTTAAGATTATCAGACATTTACCTGTATTTTAATATTAGTTGTAAACCAAAATTTATAAGAACTATTAAAGACTCAAGAACATGTGCCACTAATCTATTTAGAGTCATTCTACATTAAAATCAATGTGATATAGAAAAGTATGCCATCAGGAGTTCATATATTTTATATTAGACCTATTTTTGCCTACTGGGGAAACTTTTTAACAGAAGTATTTTCTTCTATATTTGGAGTAGTTAAGTGCCAGAACATACGTTTAAAATGTAGTTCTGTGAACACATATTGTATTCAATTGCATATTTCCTTATTCTGTTCACAAATGTTCAGGTACAGGAAGCAGTAATTTTTTGGGTGGAGGATAATTCTCAGCAGAGCTGTGGCAGTGACATGGTGCTGCTGCACCACAATTATTGAAGTAGACAGAGAAATGTTGCTGGGGTTTTTAAGCACCATCACCTCTATTAGATGTATGTTCTATATTTTTCTACCATGTAGATGTAAAATCTAAGACAGCAAAGGTTTGTGGCAGTTACTCTCTAATCATTCATCACTGCTTAGTACTCACAAGATGCTGCCTAAAGAGGCTGGTGACGAGACTTTTCTGGATGGTGGATTAATCTCAGTCCAGCAGTGTCACTCTGTCTGACCCAATTATACCAGAGCAACACACACAAAAAATATAAAAACAGGGGTAAAACATTCTTTATTCAAATAATTTTACTGCCAAATTGGCTGCATCTACACATGATGGAACAATCACTGTTGCTTGCGCCTGAAGTCTTTTTAAAGAGAAGGGGGTGGGAATGTGAACCTATCAGGGTTAGTGTGTGACGGCAGAGCGCAGACTGGAGTGAAGACTGGATGTCAGCTGGGCCAAAGGCTGCAGGAGCCAGGAGTCCTTGCCAGAGCTGTATGGTGGAAAGCTGTTAATGAGCATTGCAAAGCTCTTAAACATAATGATCTGGACTTCTCTCCATGGGATAATGCCTATCACATGCCTCCAAACAGCCTGCCCACAGCTTACACACCCAGGAAGAGGGGAATGACCTATTGAATGATGCTGTAAGGAAGGAGGGAGGAGTTAATTGGAGCACTAATTGCTCTTAGAGTCACAGTAAAAATGCTAATATTGCAAATCGGGAACAACTTAGAGGGAAAAGAGATTTTGATGAAGATTATAACATTTGTAATAGGGCAAGGGGTAGCTCATGGGCAATAGAAAAGAACCACTGTCTAATTAATTGGCTTTCTGACTAAAATTAAACAAGCTGCCACATGCATAACCCTCTGAACTGAAATCAGTAGATGTAGTAAACACACATGCAATCCATTTTTCTTTGCAGACTGGAAAGCATTCACTATGGCATAAATGCTTCTTTGTTGACCTGATTACAACAAATAAATACAATACAAGATGGAGGAGGAAACTTCTTGTGTGAGAATATTTGCAGTTATGAATCAAGCCGTTGACAGTGCTCCTACTGCTTATTAGCCAGATGACACTGGTGTGGAGGCTGGACATGCACACATGACAAGCTAGTAGAAAACAGCCCTAATAAATCTCTTTCTACGTGCTTACTTTGAGGTAGCTTAATTAAGCATATGCTGCACACTCTCCACAATGAGTATGTCCCAAAGCGGGCCAAAAATAACAGCACAGCGGGTAAGGGGTGTGTGTGCATGCATGTGGGTGTATGTGTGTGTTTCTGTGTGTGTGTGTATGTGTCTGTGTGTGTGTGTGTGTTTATTAGAGGCATATTACAGAACAGCGTTTTTGAGTGCACTGAAGTATAATGCATCCGCATTAAAAGCTGTGCTACTTTTCCCATAGGAGTGATTGTGAGGCCATGGCCTAAGGCGCAAAAGAGAGAACATGGGGGAACTGTGCTAACAGACGCTAGACAGATTCACCTGTAGCTGGAGTCTGTACTTGCATGTGCAACATTACAGAGTACCTGTCAACAGGACACCATCAGCATTGAGCTAATGCATTAACACCAACAACCAGGGTACAGAGGGAACAGGCAATATGTTAACATGCAGTATCTGTTTTTAGAGGTGTGTACAGGTCCTGAAAAGTAGGTTCTCTCCCACTGCTTTTTTTTTTACTAATGTACACAACTCTAACACTCTAATTTGCATTATAAAAACACTATCTGTACCAAATTATATCATTCATTAAGGTTAAATGCTAGCTTGACCAGAGGTGTTCAACTGGTCTCAGCCTGAGCCCCACATTTTCTTATGGCCATTAACGCAATCCACGTTTATAGAATACAAACCAAACAAATTTATTTTTGAAAAATATCACACGAAAATCCACATTAACATACTCTGGGTTAGGTTTGCGTTTTGCTATTTTGGATCAGAACATCATCACAAATTAAAGAGAAGGGTAACCAGTAAATAAATGGTGGTTACCATAGCAACAAGAATGCAGCAGAGAAACTCAACAGGTACAACGTGATGTGTCCATGTCACGTAATCACGCCGTAAATTTGAGGCAACAGACGAAAACAAAGGTGCCGACAACCACTGAATCCGAATTCATTGTATTTATTTTTCACAAGCTGTCTGCGACCCACCCAGAACGTGTCCATGACCCACTTTTGGGTCACGACTCACCATTTGAGAAATCCTGAGCTAGACAACTGATTAGATAAATGATTACAATAATGCCAGTAACAGAATCTATGTTGTTGTTACAGAGGGTATGGAAACTATTATTAAAAATAAATTTAAAATCTGCCCAGCGATGGATTGGCGCCCTGTCCTGGGTCTATCTGCCCAGCGCCCGAGACGTTCTCCCCTGGATGGGCATGGGGAACCCCACCGCGACCCTAATAGAGGATAAGCGGGAGATAATGAATGAATGAATGAATGAAAATTTAAAATCAAAGTACCTAACACTTTAAGTACATTTTTCTGAACTCAGCAACCAGAGGAATATCTGCTGTTTCCAAAGACCTTTATTAAGCCTCGCAATCAGTATTAATTTACAAAAGACCAATTTCATCACAAGGTAGGAGTTTATCACGATATAGACAGAATTTTATTGGTTTATTAAAACTAGTGACTATGAATGTAGGTCTTCAGGTATAGGAGTGTCAAAACTGAAAGCACAGCAGTGGACAATGGATGAAAGGAGCTGTCAAAGCAGGCAGCAAAAGAAAAGAAAGTGCGAGTGAGCTTGAGTACTATGGGAGTGTCACACTGGGATGGGATGACAAAGTTGGGAGGTGACAGTGGAGGTGGGGAGAGAAAGAAAGTTAAATATGAGAGTCCACAGAGAGCAGACACAGGCTGCCCCTTGACCTCTCGCTTAGTCCGGAACTTAAAAATGACACTAGAGAGGGGAAGTATGACTCTACTTTCATGTGTGTAAAATAAAGCCTTTATCACTCCTGCTTAACATGAACGGACAATAAATCTACTTATACACCAGACAATACCTAATAGACTGTTCTGTTTGAATTGTTTATTGTCCCCCTCTGCCCTTGCACACGAATCATACCAGGGTGATATAATTCCAACATAAGGTCAAGAATTATTTTTTTTTTTATCAGACATTTATCATGCAAAATCAATTTTCTAAATTGTTGTTTATTTTCTAACATATAATGAAAAAATGTATTCTGTAATTGCATAAGGAATTAATTTTTGAAAATCGGCATGTGGTAGCTCAGCAGTTTGGGTGTTTAGCTGTTAATCTGATGATTGTGGGTTCAAATTCCATTTCCACAAATTCCATTTCTAACTGACCAATGTGAGTCCTTCAACAAGACAGAACCCTGCGTTCTGACCCCAACAAAGTTGGGATATTTGTAAGTCATTTTGGATAAAAGCATCTGCTAAATGACCAAATGTAATGTAATGCCTAAATTGATTGAAATGCATTTATTAACATGGCTAAAGTACAATGAATATATGGATTGTTTGCATTGACCAACCTTTCATTACTTTATAAATATTTTTTTAAATGAATGTCTGTAAATTAATACCACATTCAAAAAATGCTAGGACCGAATTATATTAAACATTGAGTTACATCACTTTCCTCAAATTTTGAAGAATACTAATTTGAGAATAGAATTTTGTCTCTTTATACTTACTGATGGATATACTCTTTATATGGCTTAAGTTGCTCAGCAATTTATTGCCCCAATCTCTGATTCATCCCTTAATTATAACATACCTTTTTAGTAGGAGACAGATTTGCGTGGCAGGCCAGATAAGCAGATTTATTCATGTTTATGAAGTCACTGTGTTTTTGCACACGCAAAATAAAACCATGGCCTGCTAAAAAAACATGCTTTTATGACAGTTAATGTATCTCCAAAATATCAGTATGTGCCTCCCGCTTTATCCTCTATCAGGGTCGCGGTGGGGTTTCCCATGCCTATCCAGGGGAGAACGTTACGGGCGCTGGGCAGATAGACCTTGGACAGGGCGCCAATCCATCGCTGGGCACATACTCACTCACACAGACACACTATATATGGGGCAATTTTGTAGAATTCAATTGACTTTATCCATGTTTTTGGACTGTGGGAGGAAACCGGAGAACCCGGAGGAAACCTACGCGGACACGGGGAGAACATGGAAACTCCACCCAGATAAGGATTCGAACTGGGAATCTCTAGCGCTGAGAGGCGAATGTGCTAACCACTAAGCCACCGTGCCGCCCCTCCATTGAATTATGGAATGAATAATCAGGCTTTACATTTAACTGTATGAGCAAAAATACCTTGAAACTTATTTTGGATTAAACTCCGTGCCACGTCAAGAAATAACTGACATCAAGTTTTATGGTGTTACTGTACTCTCTAGACAATGTGTCTGAATTTGTCACAGTAACAATGTTTTTTCATGCAATGCCACACAAAACCTTGAAAGGTACATAGATACAGGAGTGCTTTTCAAATTGTGAAATATTTCCTGCTTGTCCTACCAAATATTGAAGCAAAATGACCAATCTTTGCCAAAATATACTAAACTAAATTGATGCTACTGTTTTAAAACATAAACATCAAAGAAACCTGTTACTCTTATTTTGTTAAATATTTTTGTTATAAATTTGAATATTAAATAAACAAAAGAAGGTAAAGAGAATTAGCAACTATTTAAATTGACTAAATTTTTCAAAAGATCCCACATTTGTAATAAGATAAAATAGTTGGATACAAAAAAAAAGTTACAAAGTAGTTAACCACACTCTAATGTTGCTTATTTAGAGCCTTTCCACGAAAGATGGTATTTTGGCCAACTTTGTGTTACCCACATTGTTATTTTTATAATTCTAAACAGATCTGTTTCTGCCACCAAAAAAACATAGGTCTGTGTATCACTGCGGTATTCTGCACAGACTACATTAATGAGCTACACATGTTGATAAGTTATGGAATGAATTAGTTCCATCGTATGTGGTCCTCTGGTGGAAGAGCTAGTAGCATTAAGTAACACATTTTAACTTCTATGTGCACATCCTCATTTAAATAAGGACTTCTTAATAAAATCACACACAGTGCTCTCAATTACATTTTGTAAATATATACATATATAAATGAATAAATAAATAAAAAATCCCAATCAATTACTTAAAGTATAATTTAATTTAATATAACTTAATATGGGGCGGCACGGTGGCTTAGTGGTTAGCACGTTCGCCTCTCAGCACTAGGGATTCCTGGTTCGAATCCCCACCTGGGTGGAGTTTCCATGTTCTCCCTGTGTCCGCGCGGGTTTTCTCCGGGTTCTTCAGTTTCCTCCCACAGTCCAAAAACATGGATCAAGTCAATTGAGTTCTCCAAATTGCCCCATATAGAGTGTGTATGCGTGCGTGTCTGTGTGCCCAGCAATAGATTGGTGCCCTGTCCTGAGTGTCAAGCGCCCGAAACATTTTCCTCTGGATAGGCATGGGGAACCCCACCGCAAACATAATGTAGGATAAAGCGGAAGATAATGAATGAATAACTTATTATGATTGATGCGAATTTCAGTAATGATATTTTATCATTTTACAGTATTAAATTGGGCTCTTATTACAAAATAGGTACACATTTTCAGACAATAGTTTACTTATAATGATACAGTCAATCACAAATCATAATGTCAGTTAAGCTGGCATAATTGCATCATGTGTAGTAGTTTTATATTTATCAGTCACATTAGGAACTATATATGAGTCATTTTTACCTTTATTGCATTATATGCAGTGTAGGTTGTGTAAGTTTTACTGCAATATATTATTAGTACAGTATTATGATTAGCTTCCCTTTAGCTATTGGTTTTGCTAATTGTGTAGAACAAAAAAGTTGCAGAAAACATCTCAACCCAAAACTGAATGCGGTTCTATGTTTTGTGTAAATGTAAAGTATATATGTTTACGCACTTGATTAGAAAAATTACCCAAGAATCCTAGGCCTCGAGACAGCTGGGTGGAAATTATATGCATGCACACAAGCCTGGCAAAAATAGCACCAGGTCAGAAGCATCTGAATTTCACCACTGCATTTGGTAGGATCATGCAATCAGAGAACTTAGCTGTCTGTTGCTCTGAAGGAGGGCCAAAGGGGAGAAGTCAGGGGCGTCTGCTGTAAACAATGAGGGTTCTTTATGGAAGCCTAGCCAAGTAGCCCGCAGCTAGAAAGACATCATCACATCACATAGCAGACAGTGGAGGCTGCATGGCTATTATCTCTAAACAACACCAGCCTTCTCAGTGCTCAATTTTTTTAACAAGAGCTATTAAAGAAAATTACTGAAAATCAATTGATCGGTTATAATTATTGTGAAAAGTTATTTTTGTAAAGAATCATTTAATACTCATATGCAACAAATGTCAAATGACAACTAGTGAAGGAAAAATTGATGTTTTGCTTGGCTAATGGCTATGGTTAGAGTTTTTTTATGATTTATTAAAGTAATGAAGCTTAACATATAGGTTAGCATGGCTCAGTGATTGTTTAGGTTCTTTCACTGTGTAATGTCAAAATTTTAAACAGTATGTCATTTAGTGCTGTCAAACATAAGTGCAGTGGTGAAGTCCTACAGTCTATTGAAAATGTAGCAACACTGTTGTAGTCTAGTCTACACACTCAGTTGGGTTTTATTTAATTATACAGATTGCCAGCCTCTTAAAACTGCTTTTCATGCACTGTATGGTTTGACTTCTGACTCTTCTGAAAAATGCTCATTATCCTGGGTGTGAGATTGCCACATAATAGACAACCACAAGCATTTAACTGCTGGGTCAATACAAAGTTTAATAATTGCAAACTCTTTAAAGTCTCTTGAACAGAGCTGAAAGCCTGTAAAATACCCACACAATACAACATGAGTGGTCATTTTTGGCTTCCAAAATGAGGAGCCAGGTAATGGGTTCAGGTGGGAATATTCTTTTTCTGCTAATTGCTCTCTCCCTTCACATGCCATTAATCTCTTCACCAGTCATGGTCTAGTTGAAATGTAGGAATCGAATGATGTAAAAGTCAGGATTTGGATTTACGTAAATAGAAGGATCCTTGATAATACAGGTGCCTAAATTGTATATTAATTGATTCAAACTGTTCTGATATGTTAATTGCAAGTAATAATATTTGATGAAACAGATCATTTAAACTTTTGAAAACATTGGCCTCAGGCCTGCCATCAAAGCTTGGAAAATCCAACTTAATTGTATAACAATGTATGCTTCTGCTTTATATAATCACATATTATCACTGAATAAAACCCTCATAATGATGCAATGCTGCTTGGCCTTGAGTCTTTAAAATATTATAATTATTACAATCTGTATACCAAAGCTTTCCAATCACCTCAAAAGCTACTCTGTTCTTTGTTATTTGTACCTCAAATAATTACTAATGAAGACCTCTACTTTTCACAATCTGTATTATAGATTTCTTATTGGGAGGTAAAGCACAGAAGAAAGTCAATGTGATTTAAAAAAAAGTTTATAAATCCAGTCAAAAACTATTAGCCAACTATGAGGCTGTATTGTTCCATGCAGATGGCATAACCAGCCTTTGGGGCCAAAGTGTACAGTTTTGACCTTTTATTGACACCAAAGTCACCATCTTGACCTCCAACATACTTCAACACATCCGACTAATGATGGGGATTACTCAGACACAGGAAAGATGTTGTAGCAACATTCTTAGCTTCTCATCACAGCTGGCACTTCATTCTATGCACTACTGCAATCTGGGAACCCGCCGTTTGTCTCCCCATTTACCCCACTATCTCCAGCCATAATCTAAAGGCCAGCTATTATGATTCCTGTACTTGGCGTATCTGAGGCCGATTTAAAACATCAACACCATCAATCAAAAAGCAGTGAGGCCAAACAGCTGGCTGAACTTTGCTATCCTGCAGGCCTATTTGTCATCTGGGGCATGTCCTCTTTAAATGTAAGATTTCTTCAATCAGTGGTCAACCCCACACACTTTTCCAACTATTGGTCTCCCATAACAAAATACTCAGACTACCCTTTCACAGCCACACGATGGAGGTCTTATCCAAATATCATGAAATTTAAAGCAGATTCTCTTATTTAGAATTGCAAGATTAATATTTTTAAAAAATCATCAAAAACACAAATTCTTTTAGCAGGAGAATTGAATTGGAATTCTTGACACAGTTGCGAACTCTAACCCCACAAAAACAAAAAACCTACCTTTTTTTTCTTTTTACACATTCACATTCACACCCCATCCTTAAAATCAAGAGCTGTCCATTGATAGCCACATGACTATCATACCATTCAAGCACAACTCAAAGGTGTTTGTTAAAGTCAAGTTCAGAGCTCCATGTGGAGCAGTGAATTTCTTCCACAACAAACTCACCTGATCATACCTTGCTTTGACCACATGGGCACACAGGCATGTTTTCAGAGCTGAAACTGTCCAACTGAGACCTTTAAGAGATTAGAAAATGAGGTACAGGTTTAAAATTACACCGCACAGTAACACACACACACACACACACACACACACACACACACACTCACAAACACACACACACACAAACACACACACACACACACACACACACACACACACACACAAACACACACACACACACACACACACACACACACACACACACACACACCCTGGATAAATGTAACAATGTTTATAGATCTGAAAAATAAGTAATAAACTACGACTTTTAACCATTCATTCATTCATTCATTCATTCATTATCACCCGCTTTATCCTATATTAGGGTCGCGGTGGGGTCCCCCATGCCCATACAGGGGAGAACGTCTCGGGCACTGGGCAGATACACCCAGGACAGGGCACACACTCACTCACACATACACACTCTATATGGGGCAATTTGGAGAACTCAATTAACTTAATCCATGTTTTTGGAATGTGAGAGGAAACCAGACAACCCAGAGGAAACCCCTGCGGACACGGGGAGAACATGGAAACTCCACCCAGATGGGGATTCGAACCGAAAATCCATAGTGCTGAGAGGCGAACGTGCTAACCACTATGCCACCGTGCCGCCACTTTTATCCATTAATATATTAAATCTGTAATGCATTAAAGGATAAAGTGATGATGATGTTGAAAAATCAAATGATTAATAATGATCATAACATATATTTTTTTTCAATATCAATACAAAATAAATCTGTATTGTAAGTGCAAATGTGGGAAGTACTGCCAAGTAACAGATAACAAATAAAACAGTTTTCACATTTACTGAAAAATGTGCAGTTTATAAATAACAAGAACAACAAAACCAGAATTAAAAAATCTAATGCTTGGTCATTCCCAGTCTACTGTATGTTTATTGATGAACAAATACTGTTGAATATGTATCAGTTCTACTTAAAAGAACAAAAGAACTTAAATTTGCATATTCATCAGTGCACTCGGCAGAAAATGGTGGCGTACTGGCACAGAGCCACAAGTCTATGTATCACTAAAAGATACCTCATGTAATTAGACTCACACAGCTCCAATTACAGCATAATATATAAGCTTTAACAGAGTATGAAGAATACAACTATGAATTTATTACATACACAACAATGCATAAAAAGGTTTTTTTTTCATGGTATGGCAATATTTACATTAAAACTATTGTGTTTATAAAGGCTAGTGTATGTTAAATACCGTTCCACTGTCAAAAGCATTTATAAGTTAAAACAAGATTTCTAAAATCCCCACCCCCACCCACAATATTAGTATAGGATTAAGCGTAATATTTCAGATTAAGGGATAGATGGATATGTCAATTATTTTAAAATTTCTGTAAGAGGTTTTGTCCATAATGAGTAATAAATGAATAATCAATCTTATTTTATTCATTAAAAAGATACAGAATACTCGGTTCAATATAAAACACCTGATTATAGAACAGCTACACTACTTGGGTTATCGGTAGCTATAGTTTTTGGCAAGACGACCAAGTTTTGGTAACCTGCTATATGATTTGTTGAAGGACATTTACTTGATTAGATATTTTTTGTTGCCAATACAAATGGGTGCTTTATAAAGTACATATCACTGTACCACTTTTTGACACTACTTAATGTCATGATAACTAAAAATCCCATGATTACAGTGTATGTAATCTTAAAGTGCGTAAAAACGGGGCATTATTGACACTTTGTTTAAGGTTTTGCAGTCTTTCATCTGACCTAATGATGCATTCTCTCACTGTCAAACTGTATATATTCTACTCCCCAGACGTAATGAGAAGATACAATCCTGAAACACTTCACCTGATTAAACATTGGCACATGGAGCACATGGAGTAGTTTTAACTACTGCAATTTACTATATTTTTATTGCATGAACTGTTTATTTCTTTTTAACCTTTTTTAATGG
>JAFMOD010000407.1:1385131-1452128 GCA_019802435.1 Corydoras maculifer | reverse complement strand
TTTTAAAAGTTTCATATTATAATATTAAACTAGGTTTTAATAATGTTTAAACATTACATGATTGTATTATAAAGTAAAAGCCTGTTGCATTTGAATAATATAAAAAATATAAATATAAATATGGCTGAATCTATTATATATCTTATATATGCAAACTAAGCTGATTTGATTAAGCTCTCACAGACAGGTAGATAACCATGTTCTGGTGTGTTGTCACTTTTCCTGGCAGAAAGAGAGCCATGTCACTAATCTGAGGCAGGGATCAGACTGATGGGAGCAGAAAGTGATGATGGCTCAGCTCACCCACCTTTCCTCCATTTCATAACCCCCCTCCAACTGGGCTTGCGTATCTGAGCACCCCTCAGGCCGAATGATCTCTGTCCTGATAATGATTGGTAGAAGCGAGTCTGCCAGACTGGCCAGCCAGGGTCGGAGCCTCTATGAAGACTTACTGGGCTACTGTCCTAGAGGGGCCAATGAATGGCATTCTCACATATGAAGAAAGGCCGAGAGTCTGGCCCGGCAGCCCTGATGTCTACCCCCTCCTTATCCCAGGAGACTCTAGGCGCCATGCTGTAACTGCAGTCTCAGGTATGCTCAGCAGACACCGAACGAGATTCCCAAGCCCCTGCCTTGGACTATGCACAACGATCTGTCTACTCTTGTCAACTGTATGCAATTCGGATGAACAATAATTTATTTGAGAGAAAGAAAGAAATGCACTAATGCATTAATGTTGCTATGACAATAAACAGTATCGGACTTGCATTTCAGCCAAATAGGATGGGTATTAGCAACTTCCTTATCATTGGCCCATTCTGCATAGGGCTTTTATTGTGTAAGCATTTATGATGATTACTAAATAGTTTTGAAAATAGAATAAGTGAGTAAGTTCTTAGTTGAGGTTTTCATCGTCTGTTAGCAAATGGAAGCCATGGGGCAATTTTCATTGTGGTGCATGTGGTTTTGTGGTGTATGTGCTGTCATTTATCTAGACTACAGCACAGTGGCCTACGCACTAGTCGCTGTCAGTTCATTACTTGAACACACCACATGGATCACAATGTAATTTGTACTTTATTGAAAAATGTGCACCCTAATTGAGGTGTTTCTTTTACATGTAAATAGTTTTATTTTACATTTCACCACTAGTGACACTTAAAATGACTCCTTTGTCCCCACATGTACTTCTTCTACAGACTTAATGGTTCTGATGAATGTTAAATGGTTTACTCATTCCCATATAAGACTTGTAACCAATTAGTCATTGTCAGAGTAAGATCATCTAAAATTCACCAAATATTTATGAACGAGTCAGCAAGGATATCACACACTCAGTTTTAAATAAACACTTTACATTTTCAAGTGCTGTATTGCTGTATTTAATTTAATTTAGGCAAAGATAATACACATACACTATTAAGTCATGAAAATGTATAGGTGTGTTGTTATTTGTGTAACTGAGTAGCAAAGTACATTTTAAAGATGATCACAAGAAAACATTTTACTACAGCTGTTAATTACAGAAACATTAGACATCAGTGAAGCCAAGCAGATTTCCTTGAATAGGTAGTGCTTATAGTTAGAAGGGGTATAAGGGCCTCTTTGTTATTTGAAAAGGTTATTTGACTTTGTTTACTGCTCTCCATGAAAGTGTGGAATCAAAGAACAGACACTCATCAAATAGAAAAATCTAGTCTTTAAAATAAGTACCACTTAAAAGTATTACTCCACTAATATTTATTTATTGACATGGATTAAGTTATTAGCATTTTATTATTTATTATTTGCATGATCGCCAATGAGATTTAATATGAAGAGGGTTATATTTGTGCATGTTGAATTATGGAAAGAAGGCCATTTTTTGTTTGACATTCGAAAAACTAGATTTTTGTTTTGAGGTGTTTACTGTTGCATTTAAAGCAAATTGTATGTACAGGGAAATTGTGAAAGACTAAAATGTACTTTTCCTTAAGCACATAATTACAACATACTCTGTTGTGTAGGTTTCTAACTGATCTTCGGTTGGCTGCTTTTTAAATTGTACATGCCAAATATCAGTATCATCTTTAACAATTTAATCCTTGTTTATTCAAGGAGACTGTATATTTCCCATCTCATTATCTTCTGCTTAATCCTCTATTAGGGTCGCAGGGAGCGTTCCTTTTGCCCATCCAGGGGAGAACTTTTCTGGCACTGGGTAGATACACCCATAACACGCCGATCTATTGCTGGGCACACACTGACACGAACACACTATATAGGGGCAATTTAGAGCAGCTAATTCAGAGAGCAGCCAGTTTACTTTGAATCCAGTAAAAAAATTAAATCAGAGATGGGATGAACAAACTCCATTCAGTTTGGGGCTTCAATCAGGATAACCAGCATTGAGAGGCAGGCCTGAAGTCCCTATCCCCAGCCACCTTCTACAGCCCTTCAGGAGGCACACTGTGGCGTTCCCATGCCAACCGATAGACATAATCTCGCCATCTTGTCCTGGATCTTCCCTGGGGTCTTCATCCAGTTAGATATGCTCGGAACACCCCACCAGGGAATCGTGCAGGAAGCATCCAGACCAGATACCCAAACCACCTCAGCTGGCTCCTCTCGACATGGAGGAGCAACGGCTGTACTCCGGCTGTACTTAAAATAATGGTTCAAAAGCTGTTACTGCACTTGTGACTGTAGGTTCAGAAACCGAATCAGAATACTTTATTAATCCCCAGAAAGAAATTGCAGATAAAAATAAAAACACACAACAATAAAACGTGTAAAAACAACGCACAGGCAGCAACTTAACTGCTCTTTACTCAGCTACCATTTAGATTCTTCAGAGAAGTGTGAGGAATAGTACGCACTTCTAATTACAAATGGTCAGCTATGTATGTGGGCAGTATGCAGTATTGCGCATGCGCATTGAAGACACGTCTGTGCGCCGCGGTTCCTGTCGTTGTGAAGCGCCTCAGTCAGAGACACGCTGCTTACCATGTCGGAGAAAAAACAAACCGTAGACCTGGGCTTGTTGGAGGAGGATGATGAATTTGAGGAATTTCCTGCCGAAGGTGAGCGACTACGCTTTCTTTTAGTTCTACTTTGTTAATTTATTAAAGCCGTTATTGTGCGAGTTAAGTGACTCAGCTTTGTTATGCTAACTAGCCAGCGTGAGTTAGCAAGCTTAGCTTATAGGACATCCTATTATAGCGAGCATTCATTGCTAACCATTAAAAATGAGTGTTCTTAATATACTTTTCCGTCATAATTGGTTCGTTACCTAAACATTATTTAAAACAAGAAATCGTTGTAACTCAGTCATAGCACAGTGGTCCATTTTTGTTGTGTATAGTAGTGATATCATACAAACATGTGGGATTAGTTCAGCTAATGATGTCTGATTAATTGATTACATGTGTCGTACATTTATAGATATTTTACAAAATATCATGCTCTTGCGACACTTTAGACCATGTGGACATCAATCATCGTATTTTATATAACAGCGTTGAATTGATCAGATTTCATATCCATAGATGCATAATATAAAATCTACAGTCGTTAAAGTCAATCTACCTCGTTAGAACGAAATACTTTGTCTCTTCAGCCGTGGACTTGGGATCTAAGCCGTTGTAACATATTAAAGAATTAGCTAATTTATATAATCATAATTTCGTTGTTGCTCATAAACAATCAGTTGAAGATGCTTTTAATATTTACAGTGTCAGATTCTTTGTAGCATTACATTTACATTACATTTGGTAATTTAGAAGACACTTTTATCTAAAGCCACTTCCAAGTATCCCGACCTGATGGTTGGGTTCATTAGTCTAACACCCGAAACACTGAGCTACCACGCAGCTAAATGAACCAAATTTTCGTCCAGAACAAATGGAGAGAAAGACTGTATTACAGGGACACTTCTAAAAATCTGGATTAGTACTTATGTTTACACACGTTCACACATAAGGACAGTTTAGAGTGTCCAATTATTATAAATTATGTTGATTTTCACAGCAATTTTTTTTTAATGACATTTGTTTATTATTTAATCAATAATTTTTATTTTAAGCCTAAGATGAGTGAATTGTCAGTTTTATTAATGTTATGATTAGTTTAGATTTGAAAGCTGCAAAGAAGCATGTGTACCTTTTTAAAAATGTAGTTATTTTTTCCCTAAATTGCCCAGCAATCATTTTAGTTGACTCGCTATAGCAGTAATTTGTGGGGGCTTGAGATCCATTGCATAAGTTACAAATTATCATATCGACAAGTATCAAAAAGTTAGTACTTGTACATGGTCTAATAGGTGTAATTGGTGCTTACCTAAAATAATTTTTAGTATGACTTTGTCAGTCTCTCATGTTGTGCTGTGGGCATTTTGATGCACGTTCCTAACAGTGTTTATTAAGCTTTGCTCATGCACAGCTCTTTCACAGCATTTAAATTGGTTCAAGGTCTGGACTTTTACTGTGCCTTTGCAACAACTTGATTCTGTTATTTGCCATCCGTTCTGTAGTAGAGATCGACCGATATTGTTTTTTTGATGGCCGATGCCAATATTTAGACAACAGAAGTGGCCGATAGCCGATATATAAAGACGATATTACCAGTTTTTATTGCAGCTAATAAAGTACAATAATAATAATAAAAAACAAGACACAAAAGTAATCAGTCACTTTATCACTGTCTACTCTACTTTTTGTAATACAGAGAGCAATATTAAAAACATACAACTTTAAATTACACATTATTAATTAAAGTTTTAGTGTACCTAAACATTAGCAGATAGCAGCATCTTTTTAGAATGAACATTGTTTGAACATTGCACAATGCACACAGAACAACATTCAATGAACCTTTTGAACTAATGAGCCAATTTAGATAAATAAATAAAATATGAACAAACAAATATTGTAGTTTGTAGTGTGAAAAAAGTACTTATTTGAATATCTTAAGATTTTTTTTTTAATGAACTAAACTTTGAACTAGTTCAGAATTTAAATAGTGAAGATGAAATGCATGCATGTATGAACTGAACTTGAACTAGTTCAGAAAAGCTGTGAACTGGCACAACACTGCCTGTAAGCTAGCGTCAGTTAGTGCTAGCGATATATAGCGTTAGCTAGCCAGTTTAACAAAATTGCCCTAATTATACAAACAGTAAACACTGTATATATTGCAAGTAGCATCCCGGAACATTATTATAGCGTTAGCTAGCGCTAATTAGTATTAGTTGGCCAGTTTAGCTGTTCAAGTGGTTGCTAAGGTTACAGTTCCAAATAAAACTATTGGCATTTTCTCTTTAATTAACATAATCGCTATAATTATGCAGACAGTAAACACTTTATACATTACAAAGAGCCACCAGTAACAAATACTGAGAGTTGAAAGAGAAACCGTTTTCTCTCATGATCTAACGATCCATTGCCTTGAGCATTGCCTTGAGTGACATTCTGCCAGAAGAACACTAGGGGCCACTCTAAGCAAAAGTTGTATTCAGTCATTGAGCCAGAATGTCGCTGCCCACAGCGTTGCCTGTAGGCATTGTTTAAATATCGGCCTTGTGCGCTCATATATTGGCCGATGCCGATTATCTGAGAATGTCAAAAATCGGCCGATCACTATTCTGTAGTTAGTATGATGGTGCATGGCATTATCCTGTTGCAGGCCCAAGCTGTCAGATAGATGTCCTGGCGTTTGATTCTAGAATTCTACTGCAAGATTCTAGAAGTGACTGCAGGGTGTTCAGTTCCTATGACTACTAAACTAGCCAAAATGTAAGCCATGCTTCCATGTTCTTTTAAAAATAAGAGCCTTTTCCTCCATTATATGATGGACAGGCCATACATGTTCTTTTCATACTTTTTTATTGTACCATGATGTACTTCAACATTTGACATGCTGAGGCCTATAGATTAGAACATATTGTTGGGCATATTTGAGTCATAACATTTGTTTCTCCAAGTTTAGTGCTGATGTCTTCTCTCCTTGCCATTTTTTAACACACACCTGAATGCAAAGGTGTTTTTTTTATAATAAATTTAATCTAACTTTAACAGCTGAATTTCTACATTATGACCCTAATCCTGAAGTAAAAACAACACATTAATAAGGCTGATGAAAAATGAAACCAACATCTTAAAATATCTACTTGAGTCCTGTTTAATGGATTGTTGCACCACCATCTTGTCAAAATCCAAATATCCTCCCTCCAGACTGGATTATAATTGCAACTGGTGGCTGTTCAGTAAAGCTGCCAAAATATGAGTGGTAACTTAAAAAGACTTGCATGTCTGTATGACTTAGGTTTTTTGGTCTGTGCTCATCACAACAATCTCTTAAGATTTGCACAGTGCCCGGCTCGATTGCCTGGTGGAAAAAGTGCCACACGGTGACAATTGTTGCTTTGTCAAAAACACTTGCAAAATTTTAATGATGTGGTTAAAAGTTTTTTGGTCAGAAAAGACCAAAATTGACCCTTTTGAAATTTACGTCCAAGTGATATATTGGCAACCTGAAGGTAGCAATGTTATGGTGTGTTACTTATGATTAAGGTCAGTGAATACTTCCAAGTCCATCTAAATTCTTGTAAAACACAAGCAGTTCTAGACAGTTGCTGTTGGACAGGAAGTTATCGAAGACAACAACAACGCACTAAAATGGAGTGGAGTGGCTTTTCAAAGCCCTGAAATCTAAATCAAACAGGATCAAAAAAAAAAAAAAATTAATCAGTTTAATGACTGTAATTTAAAAAGCTAAATATATCACTACAAATAATATTTAATGATTTCAGTAATAAAAAAAAGTAACTGTTTTTTTGGTTATTTGGTATGACTATTTTTAATGGGAATTGTTTATTAAATACCTCACGTACTTTAAACCAAAACCAAACTAATTTTAGGAAAATCTGACTGTTCGACAGATATCATACTGTTGTAGGCAGGACTCGTATCAAATATCAGTCCCACAGATTAAAAATGTCAAAATTAATTTTTGCCTTTAGATTGATGTCACATATAAAAAAAGGACATACAGCTTTTCATCTGATTTGGGAATGAAAACTTGTGCTGTTGAAAAAGTACCCAGTTACATGTACACAGAGACACAGATCAAGTATATAGCTATATGCATTCCTCTTATTTAGTTTGGAGAATGTCAGGGATCTTTTCATTGCCCTGGTATTCCACCTAATACCACGGTATGGCAGCAATTCAGTTATTGTTCCAGCCTTTGCGGTAAACCTAATAAGTGCTTGTAACATGCCCACACACAATGAGTACTGGAGACAGGATTAACCAGAGATCCGTGTTTGATCACGGCCCTGTCACCACTTTACTGTACTTGGCTAGCACTTATATTTAACTTATTTTTATATCTTTTTTAAGAAGCAGTCTTGTCTTACAAAGCTTGTGCTGTGTTTTTGCAGAATCTGTTTGTATGACCGGGATGTTGTGTTTTCAGATTGGACAGGCCTTGATGAAGATGAAGATGCACATGTATGGGAAGATAACTGGGACGATGATAATGTGGAAGATGACTTCTCCAATCAACTAAGGTACATGAGAACAGAATATCATGTCAAATATATTACAGCATAAAACTGCTTGATTCTCTGCATGTAGAGTGACCTGTACATGTTACTGTGAAAGAAAGATAAACTGATTTTAAATAATTTTAATCAGTTAATTTAGTAAAGATTTGTTCCCTGCTATGGGAAGCAGGATCATGCAGGTATTTGGCATCCCAGGAGATGTGGTTGTTTGGATAACTTTTACCAAAATCTCAGACTTTAAAAGACCTGATGCCAGAATGTTAAGCAGACTTTACATTGAATCTATGGTGACTTTCTTCCATATATATTTTTTCTTTTTTTGTTATCTTAAATTAATACTTCGGGGAAAAAACTATAAACTTTGAATGTAAGTTTGAAAGCAGTTATTTTTTTAATTTCTTAGCTATTTAAAGTAAGACAAACAGGGGTGTATACAAACCTAGCTATTGTAACTGTGTCTTTTTCTTATTTAGATTATAAGGTTTTGTCAAAATTTGGAATTCACTTTATAAATTGCTGTATTAAATACCCTCTTTATATTTATGGTGTATTCACGTGCATGTATATATTAAATCTCAGTGAAGTGTATAGAGAAGAAAAACTATTAAGAAGTGTGACCTAACTACTGTATTATTTAAAACAGTCTTGAGCCAGTAAAGACTGTAGAATTTGGGAAAAACAATAAACGCATGTAGTTTAAACTGTAACTCAATGTACTTTACTCTTTCTTAGTGGAGGAACAGCTGGTTAAGTCTTTAATGACCTGACATAAGCAAGTACACACAGAGGTGTTTGAAACATTATATGAGAGATTAACTTAGCTTCTGGATCACTCTTTCATCATAATGTTGAGCATGTCCAGAACATCTGCTGTTAGCTCTATAATACTGAAAACTTCATAAAAATTGCTACATGTCCTTATAAAAACATTTTCAACTTCCCTACTTTAAAATAACAAACTTTGTTTTATGTGAGTTATTTTGTCTAATCAGTTCTGTACATGGTGCCATACTCTGCAATTTTACAAGGCAGGGCAATATAACAATATTCAGTGTCTACAAACGGATGGGTTTAGCTATGTCTATGGATAGTAGCATTCTTTAACATTAACATATACAAAAATATTGGGACACCTACACATTACAGCTACAGGTACCTTAACATCCCATTATAATTTGATTTTTTTTTTTTTTTTACAGCTGTAAAAGTACCTCTTCTTTCAAAAAGTCTCACACCAGAAATTGTTTTAAAATTCCTTAGGATTATAAATCTAAAAATGCATATATAAAAAATATAAATTACCGTTTCCTGACATGAATTTCACAGATAGGACAACATGGTGTTTTAAAAAACAAACATTAAAAATCCTACACAATTTTGCAGTGTAATAATGTTGGAGAAGCAGGTCTGACTCATAGTTTCCATTCTAGTGCTTCTCAATGGTGTTTAGTGAAGTTGAGTTTTGATCTCTGCTCTCCACCAAACTCACTTAGTAGACCTTCCCTCTGAGGGGAAATAAAAAAGTACTGTCAATTAAACATTCTAGAATAACAAACCGAGCTGGTATCTTTAAATAGTAAATCTGCGTGAAATAACGCTCCCCTAACAGTGATGTTACACAGAAAATAAAAACTTACTTTTTTGTTGATCTCTCTTTATTAAAATGATCATTTTTAAAATTAAAATGTTCACACAAGCATTGAGCAGTGTAGCAGTTATAATGCAATGAAACTGGTTTGTAACAATCTTTTAACTTCTCCTTGCAAATTTTCCTTGCAGAGCTGAACTTGAAAAACATGGATATAAGATGGAGACCTCCTAACCCTGACCAACCTGATCTAATATTTGTTCATCACATTTGGTTTTTCAGTTTGTAATAGAAATTCACAAATGTAATTTTGAGCTTTTTGAGTGATGTATGGTATTAGCCCCCATTGGACTGTTTCATTATTAAAATGATTATATTGGTATGTGCTTTTAGATTCATTATGACCCATTTTGTTAAAGTTTGGTGAATTTCTACTTTTTTTCTTTTACTAATTTTTACAACAGCTGCTCAAGATACAAATCCTCCTTTTGTCAATGACATTAACACACACACACACACACACACACATATATATATATATATTACTAATTACTATATATATATATACATATACACCTATAGCATTTGCTATACTTTAATGTCCTGTACAGTATGGATATTTTATACTTCTCCATACTGTGACACTTTGAAAGTTTTTTTTGAAAGAAATTTGATTGGCTCTATTCATGTTCCTCCTCTTTGATGTCTCACTTACTATTTTATTTAATAGTGTTAAAACAGAACAATCTAAAGTCCTTATAATTTGGTAAGGTATACATATGCCCTAATTGAATTGTAATGATTTTAAATACAAGTACGTTATAAGCGCCCACACAAAATTTATAAAAAAGCAAAAAAGCGAAGACAAAAAAGCCTTATACTTTGAAGAAAAAAATCTCTTGAAATGCTTATTGTGTCATTAAGTGATGGTCAATATTTACATTATGATAAAATGAGATTTGTCATATATTGTTTATTTAAGAAACCTTTGATTTATTATTATTTTAAAAATATGTAATTGATTGATCAACATGCTTACATTCCACTGCTGCCTTAAACATTAATAGAAAATGCAGGCTGTTCATATATGCAGCTAACGGACATGTACACACATCAAATATTTGTATTACTTGCTGAGCAAGACCACTATTTTCTTTTATAACAGTCTTAAAGTTCAACAGTCTTAGATGCTTTTCTGTTTACCAAAATTGTACAGAGTGGTTATCTCAGATACAGTAGTTTTTCTCAATTTAAGCTAGCTATTATTCATAATCTGTTTTATCAACAAGGTGTTTTTTTTTAGCTACTTGATGGAGTTTTTTTTTCCTCTTTTACACTTGATTAAATAATAAAGATTTTATGTTAATGTTCCAGGAGCTTAACATTTAAGAAAAAATACCAATGCAGAACGTCTGCCACCAACGATAGTCTCAAGGTCAAAAACACTAAAATCACTCAGGCAACCCACTTTGAAATGTTTGATGAGAACATAACCTGTGTTTTTGTTGGTCTACAAATAACACATGTACAAAATATACATACAAGTGGTTTAATTTATTACAATGACACTTATTAAAAAAGTTTAGATTAAAATAGGATAAAATAAAGCATGCACCTTAAATGGTTGAATCTAGGATATAACTTGGTTTGCCAACAGGACAGACATTAAACTCATCATAGTGTTTCCAAAACATAAGATATGCAGACTAATTATATAGAGACACATCAGGAAGCTAAACGAAATCGGATTGTGCTTTTCAACAACATCCAAGAGCAACCGGATACCTTATCAGGATTCTACTAAAAGCTTGGTCACGTCTGTCTGTCTGTCTGTCTATTAAATTCAACCGCTCCCTCACCAATCTGTAACATGTGATTTGAAACTGAATACGATTATAAAGTGTAAAAGTAACCTCACCACACCTTCAAAGAGGATTGTTTTAGTTCTATGCTGCGTGTTACCGGCCTTCTGGTTCTTTACAAGTTCAGGTTTGTTTGCAGATGTGATGTATATTTAGATTTAGTTTAAATGTAATATAAATACATAAAACATAACATTTCTTGTTTAAGATGGTAACAAAATCTGAAAGTTGATTTAACCTGTTCTCTTGTCACTGTTGGTGCACTAAAATGGTCTTCTGTAAATAAAGAGGGGTTTTCATTTGGAATATTCCAAACACAATGTAAATCACAAAGCTTCTACCAGTGAAATTTCTGTTGAGCATGTTTACGTTTACAGAGGTGCACTGCATGAAAAGATTTAAATCGGTATGATTCAATGAGACAGACAGCTTAACCATAGGGTCAACATCAGTCATCATCTTACACTTATATCCACTGAGATCACATTATTCCACCTGCAATGTAACTAGATACTTCAGATCAGATTTACCCTTATTTTCCACTTATCCTAAATGTAGTCAGTCATCCAAAAGAGTTTTTATTATTTAAGTTTGTTATTTATTTGCACTGTAACTATGAAATAGACAACTGTTATGCTTGTAAAAGCATTGCTAAAAACTCCACCCATCAACCGATGGACTGAGTGTAAATAGAGGAAAGTCAAGACCATTGTTATTCTTCTGAAGTGTGTTCCAACAACAATCATTCTAACCGCAGGGCACATAGTACTTTGCAAGGTTACTGAGAAACCCAGGGTCTAACGTCTAAATAACAATAGAAGAAAAACTTTCTTACAATTTCTGATGAATCTAACATCAGGAAAACTGAATAATAAGCATTGTAGAGTTGCATGGAACAAAAGCTGCTTAAAAATATTTTGTGGATAAAAATAATATTATTTGGGGTGCAATTGTATATCTGTTGCATCAGAGACAGAAGCGCTCAATCATTAATGGAATGAGTTCTTAATTTTAACAGCAAACTCAAAAACTATTTGGACAGGTATGTTTTGGAATGGTATAGTACTGAATTTTAAAAGTTCATTTGCAGTTCTTGCTTTATAAAGGGTTCCCTTCAATTATTAAATCCTAGGTTTCATAAAAATGTACAGATATGTGATTCCGTGCTATTTTCTCATTAGATAAAATAGCTAACTGAATATTTCTCTTATTTAAATAGCTTTTCTTAACTTTCTAGAACTACTAGGTTCACTTACTCCTAAAACATACATTTCATAATAGATGACTATGTTTTTATTTATTCTTTACAAATTCGTTAATAGAAATTAATGGCTGTGTAAGATTTTGAGATGCAGATTGTCTTCCGATGGAAGTCCAAAAGCAATAAGACTAAAACGCACTTCCTCTGCATTGGTACTTCCTGCTGAGTCTGTGCCGTTTGGCAGAGTCGCTGCAGGCAGATTATCCAGTACAGTGTGTGTCAGAGGCAGGAAGGTGGTCACAGCTTGTCCTGTTTGGGCCTGCCCACTCAAGTTCAGGCCCTGCTCTTCCGCTCCTCTCAGCAGGGGTTCCCCCACACACATGCAAGCCAAGGCCAATTTGCTCAGCCGCACTTCCCCGGGAAAATGATTTTCAGTCCCTGTGCCATAATGAGCTGAAATTGACGCCAGCAAGAAATCTCTGTCTACAGGAAAGCGAACGCCAATTCTGTTCCGTGGCTTTAGTTTTTGTACAGAAGTTATAACTTTGAATGTCGAAAAATAAAAGTTTTCTTTTCCAGCGTTTTTAATAAGCTTAGACCCACCCTTATGTTATTAATCTGTTTTCAAGTTAAAAATGTCAACACCTCACCACAAGGAAATATATAATAGTTCCCCAGGTATCAATCTGTGTTAAACATACCAGCTTGTGCACTTTACCTAATTTGATAACGAAGGCTCCAAGGATCTGAATGAAATGAACTGATATTAAATCAATAATACCTGCACCTTTTTAGAATTTAACAAGGGAATAGAAAAGCATATGCACAGCCTGATATACTCATGACCTGCAAATCCACTGGTACAGCTGAAAATAAGTCCTCTGTGCTGGATGATTATTTTAATTGTTGGAAAGGCGGTGAGGTGTGAAAATCTCTAAATGACAGTAAAAATACAGAATCCACAGCCATTTTGATTTTGCCATTGGCATAAGATTCATCTTGTTTAACTAAAGATTGCTTTGTTGGACATCATAGCGTATGAGAGGTGCACCTCAGATGTATTTTCCTCAAAATAGTTTTCACTTTTTTATTCTTTCCCAGAGTGATATATTTGTGTGCAGTGATATTTGCCAAAAGATTTGTAGCTTTCTTTGTAAATAAGAAATTTATTAAAATTATGGAATATGCTTAATGACCATGGGAATTTCTAATACCTTGATTCAGTTTTTTTTTTTAAAAATGATCGTTTTGATTTCTACATATGTTAAGCTTTATATCATGTCAATGTCTTATTAATTTATTGGTAAGTATTTCCTAACCTTTTTGCCAGACATTAATAAAGGTGGTTCTGTACTACGTACGACCTCAGTAAGCTTCTTTTCCATAAGCCCAGAAAAGACAGGGCTGTCGAGCTGGGAGTGTGCAGCTGCCGCAATAATAGGCCTAATTGCACATTTTCTTTTGTGGGGCTGAAATTAGTAGCAAAGTGCAGATACAATGCTCAAACTGAGGGTGGGGGAGAGACTCACGGGGCAAACTGCTCACCAGTATGGTCCATCACTACCACCCACAGCTCCCTGTCCACACCTGCAGTCATCCTCGCCAAAGTAAACACAGATAATAAGGTGTAATTACTTTAAAAATAATAATGAAAGCCCTCCATGTGACAATGGCTGGCCTGTTTACTGAGGGATGAAAATAACTTCTAAAGACACAGATGAGGGTTCCCTCATCAGGAGACCCTCAAACGGCTGTGCTGTGTGTTAACCTTGCTTCTCACACAGTGCTGAGCGATGGAGAAACAATCTATGTGAATGTGGCTCAGTCACTTGATATTCTTTGAAGCGCATGCACATTATTATTTAACAACAGCTAGTGATCTATTACTACACAAGATATAACTATCAAATCATTTATATTTGCCTGTTGAAGACAAATTACGACTACAGACAGTATATTTCTTACATTTGAAGAAACATGTTCTGTACAAATACTTAAAAGACCCAAAAATCACATCCTACATACACACAGGGAAGTACACTTTTATTACCTGATACTTTAAACTAGCCTTTGAAGCATTAATAAGTGATAGCATCATTAAAATAGCATCATTCTTAATTGATCATTTTCAAGTTATGAATTTCCTAATGAAAATAGCTTTTTGTGTTTTTTAAAATGTGATTTCCTTCAGTCTTCCTATAAAAACTTTCAACAGCCTACACTAATGAGATTATTGTTATGATTAAGGGATTAATATGCAATCAGTCTTCCAACTGAAAAAAAGTCTCCACCTGTTCTATACTTTGTCAGAGCATTGAGCGGTGTTCAAACGCAGTTGGCTTAATGTTACTTCAAAATGCCTAGGGCTGGTAATTAGCCATACAAATTAAACAGTGACATTATACCAGCATGTACTATACTGCCTAATAGTCACCTAATGCCTAACTGGCTGTAGAAATTTTAAATGACTGATGATTAACTATTGAATTCATCAAAGCATATGTTAAAAATACATTATTTAATATAGTTTTTTTAATCATCTACCATTTTATGCTAAATACAATAGTGAAAATATTTAGAGATTTTGAGATTCTCCTTTTAACATTCTCAACAAGCAAGTATTTCCTTCGCCATTATCCTGGAGTACAGAGTTCACTGATAACCAGCAATTATAGTTAGTGACTTTTTCTCTCCTTCATTTCTCTCAGTAATATTTTAAGCAGGTCCTCTATATTGGGCCACCTCACTGCACTTAATAGCCCTGGACAGTCCTGCAGGAAAAAAAAAAGAACAATTTAAGTGCATCAAGCCTTGGTGGAGCAATTAAGCACTATAGATGTTATTCTCTGCAGTGAATTATCAGTGCTCTGATAATTGTAATTAATTAATCATCTCACTCACTTATGCGCTCCAATTAACACAAAAACTACAAGGTAGACTGTAGCTGACCTTTCAGGTGTGACAGACTCTTTTTCTTATTCCCTGAACAATTTTCATTAGTATTCTCTGCAGTAGCAGTGTCTCATTTACAGGTACACACATTGTTTGGACACCTGAAAGAACAAGCACTTTAAAGCTGAACGTGTCCATTCACCATTTTTATTCGTGGCACAATAAATAAATAACACATTTCAGAAAATAACCTCCTTTTAAGGTAAATATTTAATTCTTGTTAATATTTGTGCTAAGAAAAATGCAGCCATAAAAATATTATTCATTCATTCATTATCTTCCACTTTATCCTATATTAGGGTCGCGGGGGGGTTCCCCATGCCTATCCAGGAGAGAACGTTTCGGGCGCTGGGCAGATACACCCAGGACAGGGCGCCAATCTATCGCTGATCAAAATATTATAAGTAGATTATTAGCCAGTAAATTCACTACTATGGTCTTACAGGATCATTTTTTTATATTAGTGATACATTCATCTTCTTTGCCTACAGTGCTTGCACATAAAGAAATTTGTCCACATTCAACTTATCTGTGCAACGATACACACATATACACACACTTGTGAAGTGAGCACAGATTGTTGGATGGCCATATATATGATGCCCTGGGAGTTATTTGGGTTAGGTGCCTTGCCTTACACTTCAGCCATAGCACACAGGGAATTAAACTGGGAAATTTCAGGTCACAAGGCTGATTCCTTAACCTGACAGCCCTAGTCATAGGCTGCTTGTGTTGATAGCCAATATGCATATTGTACCACATATTTTACTTAAAATTTTGTGCGGATTCTATTTTCACTTATGTGTAAGTAGTAGGCTAATGTATACAACGTGCACATTCACAATTATACCACTTATAAACATCAGTAACTAGAAAACGTTACAATTTTCCAATTTTCATTAGTATTCTCTGCAGCAGCAGTGTCTCATTCACAGGTACACACATTGTTTGGACACCTGAAAGAACAAGCACTTTAAAGCTGAACGTGTCCATTCACCATTTTTATTCGTGGCACAATAAACAAATAACACATTTCAGAAAATAACCTCCTTTTGAGGTAAATATTTAAATCTTGTTATCATTTGTGCTAAGAAAAATGCAGCCATCAAATTATTATTCATTCATTCATTCATTCATTCATTATCTTCCGCTTTATCCTCTATTAGAGTCGTGGGGGGGTTCCCCATACCCATCCAGGGAAGAACATTTCGGGCACTGGGCAGATACATCCAGGACAGGGCGCCAATCTATCGCTGATCAAAATATTATAAGTAGATTATTAGCCAGTAAATTCACTACTATGGTCTTACAGGATCATTTTTTATATTAGTGATAAATTTATCTTTTTTGCCTACAGTGCTTGGACATGAAGAAATTTGTAGTAATTAGAATAAAGTTGACTGAAAAATCAGTTCTATTTGCCAGATTTACCACTGCATATATAGAACTACCAAGTTATTATCTGAATTAGCTAGTAGTAGTAGTTAGTTAAGATGTACCAATAGGTTTTGCCCAGTATAGTTGCTCAGTTCACCAAAACCACGAACAAAGTGTTTATTTTACACAACTTGATAATCAATGGATAATCATTTATTGGTAAACATGCAGTTCTAATTGCACTTGGGTGTAAACAGACCCTGAATTAAATTTATTACATGAGATGATTCGCTTAATAAAAGATAAAACGAACGTTAATCAATGATTTTCAGCTTGTTTGAGGCAAGCAAACAAATTGTGGATCCCACTTTTGAGCTTGGGAAAGCACTGGAATAATTTGGCACTAGGCTTTTTTATCCTGGGAGGCCTGGCACAGTCACAGAGAATCGTATGAGCTGAAGAAACAAGGAAATAAGGAAACAATTAATCATGTGTGAACATCTGTCAACTAACAAGACAACAGCGTTTAGACTCTTTCCCTGCAGTGGTATTTAAATCAAGAAAATGGTTCAGGCCTATGGTTCCTACAGGCACACACACAGTACACAGGTGCTTTGAACTGGCACTATTTCATGTGACTGAAACATTGTTACCTCTTTTAATGCCTTATGCATAACAACACATCTTTTAGCAAGCTGAGAAAATGAATTATACATAGATGAGTTATTTCTCCCTATTTTTAGAGACTTTATCTTTAATTTAATCCTGTGTTCTCTGAGTAGCACTCTTCTTTGGAACCAGGCAAGGCATCACAAGGTCTACCAAACCAACAAAAACAGCAAATCTATGAAAAATGTAGGCTTTTGTACTGCTGGTGTTGGGTGTGGGGTATTATAGAAATATAAAAGCAAACAAAGAACTGGTGTGTGTTTCAGCACGGTGTGTCTGGTCAGCATCAGTGCAGCCATCAAAATGAGAAATGACATAGGTTACTGAAGGGCTTCTGCTGAGGAACTCTGTTTCTACTGGGCAGCAGAACTAGAGCGTATAAAGCACTGAATCACTGCTTGGCATTCACTTTTCCTCAGGATGAAAAAGAAACATGGAATTTCACAGTGTTCTGTGTGACATATGATGTAACATCATTTAATTCAGTTAAAATTAGAATAGGTTCCTATGTCAGATTTTGAGCTTAGTATATAGCTTTAATTATACCAGTAGTTTATATGCCTTTTGGTTTGAAACCATGCTCTTTCATCATGTTTGAGTATTTATAACTTTTCAGAGTTATTCAGAAAGATAAGTGACAAAAAATATTACACCTCCACTGTGACATTTCTGTTGATTAGAACTGTGAGACTAAGTTGATTAATAAAAAATTCTAATGTTTATTAATATAATAATAATGACTTATTTATACAAATATTTGTACAAACTTAATACAAATTCAAAAACTAATTCAAAACAAGTCGGCACGGTGGCTTAGTGGTTAGCATGTTCGCCTCTCAGCGCTAGGGATTCCCGGTTCGAATCCCCATCTGGGTGGAGTTTCCATGTTCTCCCTGTGTCTGCGTGGGTTTCCTCTGGGTTCTCCGGTTTCCTCCCACAGTCCAAAAACATGGATTAAGTCAATTGAATTCTCAAAAAAAAAATTGCCCCATATAGAGTGTGTCTGTGTGAGTGAATGTGTGCCCAGTGATGGATTGGCGCCCTGTCCTGGGTGTATCTGCCCAGCGCCCGAGACGTTCTCCCCTGGATGGGCATGGGGAACCCCACCGCGACCCTAATAGAGGACAAAGCGGGAGATAATGAATGAATGAATGAATGAATGAATGAATTCAAAACAATTGATTTTATACTTTTAAGCACATTTTAAAAAGTGTGGTTAGCTGGTAGCTATCTGGTAGCTAAATGATTTTATCCCTGCTACTCCCTGGTCACCCAGCCAACAAATCTGTAAGAAGAACTACATGAGTGTATGATTTCTATTAGTTTGTATGTATGTATCTGTAGCATTTTGCAAATCTATTATCATAGTGATATGTGTTCAGGAAGGGGAAAAGGAAAGGACTTAAAGATTTGCTGATGTACTCATTTTGTTCTGAGACACACAAACCCATGTCAATTCCCAAGATGCTCTTGAGTCAGCCCTGTGATCAGCAATTATGCGAATGACTTGGAATTTGAGGGGCCACAGAATAGCCAAGAGCCTATATTGCTCTCCGGTCAGCTCTCTGTGTCTGTGGACAGCATCTGGGTCCATTTATCCGTCTTGTTCGGCCTCCTCTTGGATTGCGATTCCAGTGTGGGCCCATTTTTTTTGGAGAGTGCTAAAGCTGGCTGGTCTGGTCCTTCTCAAACTACCCTAGTCCATCCACCCGTCCCACCAGAGGGGTAATTTTAGCCCATCACCAGATGCCTCTCAGCATGGTTAGTGTATCTTCTCATTTGAACTGAAAGATGTTGAACAGATTCATTCAGAAGCTAGTCTCTTGAAGCCTTTTTGAAGAGTGGGTGGGTGTTGGCTAGCGGGGGCTACAAGTGTATGCGGACACTTGTGCATGAGTGTGCATATGGACAGACAGTGCAAATATGCAGGGTGAATAGCATCAGACTGGTGAAGCAGTTGTGACACTAGGCAGTCCTCTGCCTCACGCTACCACTTTGGCTTTGAAAGGACTCAGTCACTGTGTTCCAAGGTCAGGTTTTAGCAAATGATCTATCTAAGCAGGATGTCTGTTCACTGGATTGATTCATATTTAATCATTGACTACTGTCACAGTTGTTTATTGCTGTGCCCGCTTAAGGCAAACCAGAGCAAGTCTGACTTGTGAAGTAAGTCAGCAGGATGTTATTCAAACATACATTTCTGTTCGTGTAAACAAAAAATCTGTCAAGGAATATTATGTTCATTCTGTTTATGTCAATAGCACACTCCATAATGTTACATTTGTATTTTTTGTTTTATAAATTTAGTTTGACATCATTTAATTGGGATGTAAACAAAATAAAATCCCCCCAAATATGGCATTGACTTCATGACTTTATTTTGGACTTTATACCAATACATTCTCAGTATAATAAATAACAATGAATATATTCAAAACATACATATAAATAAAGAACAATCATTAGCCAGTGTATTTTTTTAATGAAATATACAGCATGATAAAACAAAATTAGGGCAGTGGTTTTAATATTTGCCAAATAGTAGCATTTCTAAGTATACACAAAATCATTATGTATTAAAAACTATGTTTTGTCAAAACATTTTGCAACAATATTAACAAATACACAGCACACCTTTATAGTAAAGTGAACTCTACATTTATATATTTTCATTTTAAAACAAATAATCTTCCTGTTTAGGCTTGGCATTAACACTGCCCCGTTTTTTTTGACAGCCATAATTGGAAAAATTAATAATAACTAGTCCCATTTAATAGAGGTTCTTTATTATAGTATGCTTTGATAAACTGCTTCCAGTTTAAACTGGCACACACATGTACATTGTACAAATTTGCAAGAATGTCTCAGGTCCTTTTCTTGTGTAGTGTGAAGTCAATCTGTGTTTATTTTTATCCAGGTTCAATTGTTTTCTATATTTTAAAGACATGCAAAAGAATTTGAAGACACTGATTTGTTCGAACAACTGGAAGTGTATGTATGTGTACATAAAGAAATGAGCAATCTGAGATATTTCACTTATAAAAAACAATATTATTATGTTATTTTAAATGAGGAATTAGCTTTCCATAGTTTTAAATTAATTTGTAATCAAACTGAGATCTGGATTCAGACACTAATTGATAAACATTTCCTATGCCTTTCTCTGTGTTTTTCAGCTCTGTTAATCATTAAAGTAATAAGAAATGTATTGAAAATTTTAATGTGCATGCCTAGTGATTGTCAGCTTTCCTGCCTTTTTACCCGACATATTACCCAATATCAAAACTGATGCCAAATTTTACAAAACACCTCAGTCATCTTTTATGTTTCTTTTAAATGAAACCAGACAAATGTTCCCTCATTGTCCTTTGGCTATTCATCCCTCTAATCCAATCTTCCACGCTCTATGTAATAGCACTATTTATAATAGTGTACATAAAGCTGCATACATTTTTATTAACTAAAAAGAAAAAGAACGTGATGAACACAGATTTCTAAAAAATTGCAGTGGACTACATATTTTAATGCTGTTGTCATTTTCATTAGCAAACCAATTAATGACCAATTATGATCTTGTCAACATGTCAAATAGACGCAACTTTTGTGCCACATCTACATGTGGTTCTCTACTTTAAGTAGAGAGTATTTAACCCCAGGACCTTAGTCACCCTTTTCCGCTGTCTATTAATAGCATGGCCACAAGCAACAAAATAGTCCAATTACTTGTTTTCAAGTGGGTGTATTTTTAAAAAACCCTTTTTTACCATCTAAAAATAGACATCTCTTTCTAAAATGATAAACGTGTTCCTTGGGGAGGGAAGGGTGACCACCCCATATGAGCACAAGTCAGAGGTCAGTAGTTCTATCAACATCACCCAGACATGCAGGAATGCCGAATCTGACAACCACATTAAAAAAAAGAAAATCAGGTATATATATATATATATATATATATATATATATATATATATATATATATATATATATATATATATATATATATATATATATATATATATATATATATATATATATATATATAAAAAAGTGCATTACTTAAAAGTGCATTAGTCAATAATACAAAGTAGGTGCTATTGATATTATATTGCAGAAAAAGTCTTTTTTTGTAAAACCTGCTGTGAAAAACACTGTGGTTTATGTCGCTGTTTTAGGGACCAAAGAAGCTACCAGCAAAAAGGCATGAATTATTTTAAGAGCAAAACACATTTTCTTTGAAGACGATGTACCATTAGAGACCTTTAGTGCCCTTCAACATTGGTCTAATGCTGTGAAGATTATTAACCTTTGCTTTTGTAGTCATAGAATTCTCTTTTTTTCTCACTGCAATGCAAATAGCAATGAGAATGGCTGAACACAGAGAGACCTTTTAGAACAAAGAAAAAGTGAAATAAAGAGCAGACTAAAATCTGCATTAGCCATAGCTTTGAGACTAGAAACTGGAGCCTTAGAATGGCAATGTATTTTAGATAATTCTACAAAGTCAACCTGTGAGAAATTGCTTAATGTATGTATTGCTTTAGATTTGAAATGTGAAGAACATTATGGTTTATATCATTTTTTGTTTGATGATGGCAAACTACTAATGGTGTGAAGAAAAAAACTTTAATGATTTGTTGGTTGGTACATGATGTTGATAGCAGTCATTTTATTAAAAAACCAAACCATTTAAACCAATAAAACATATTTAAAGAAAACGGTAAAAAAAAATAGCTTAATATACCATGTATTTTAATTTTTTGTTATGATTTTTTTTGCAACCCTATAGTATTGAAATGTATGCAAATATTTGGACACTCATTGCAAAATGACACATTTAAATGTTTTTTATTAATTGAAAAGAATTAATTATATCAAAAACACTTTTTATTTTACTAACATATTTTTACACCTGTTTAACATGAACATCATCAAATAATCAGTGTGACATGTGCAAAATTGTGGACACTTTACAAAGTCAGTACTTAGAAACACCACCTATGGCAGAAATTACAGTGTTACTGTGATCACCAGCCTCAGACCTGATTTGCTAATCAAGGTCTTAGAAAAAACACATTTAAGCACATTTTGCAAAGCCTGTGGTCAAAACTTTTGTTTCAAAATTACATTTTAATTGTCTTTTTTTCTAGGTAATGTATATGAAATAAACATTTTAGATCATCTGACACAATAGATTTTATGAAAACAATTCTGTAATTATAAGCACTATACAATTTAACTATATAATGATAAGGAAATCCTAAAGCCAAAATTCTGGGAGGAGCATAATTTCGTTGCTGTTGTTGGGAAGAGATTTTTGTAGCAATAGTTTCTATGATGCATGTACAAACACAAGGAAAAAGATTTCTCATGATCAATGCACCACTTCAAATTAAAGCTGTATAGGAATGGGGTATCTAGTTTTAAAACCAACAAATCCCCTACATCTCACATAAAGCTTTTAACTACTTATTACATATTATTACAGCTAATTATAATTCCGGAAATTTATTTATACACCCATATTTTTTTATGAGTTGCAACTAGTCTAAAATTTGGAGGAAAATGTCTCTATTAATATCTATGCTGCTATGGATTTTGCTAAAAAATAATTAACCTGAATATTTCCATTATAGCAGCATCTTCTTTTAATGATACTTATAGATTTATGTTGCATTCATGAAGTTTGTGTGAGTCCCAGAATTTAAACAATTTCTATTTCATGCTCAATACATAAAGAGTATTTACATTTTAACATCCAAATAATCAATGAAATTTAAATGTCATACAAGCAGAGACAATGCCTAAGTGAGAAACTATTTACCATTTTATTTTTTAATATTTGTTATTAACGATATTGAAAATGTTAACAATTAAATGTTATCAATACTAAAAATTAGTAACAATGAAACAAATGACTCAAGTGTGCCGTTAATAACATATTTCTTTAGACCCTTTTTAAAACAAATTACCATTAACGTTTAAAGATGCAAATAAGGGTTTCAGTATTTATTTTTTATTTATAACTAAATTAAAATGAATATGTAGGTATAAAGTACTTTAGAACATGACTTAATTAACAAAGCTTGAGCTGTTGTTTTCTCTTTGAAAGTGGTAAGTACATTTAAACGATCATGTTAACATCCAAAACTGTGTAACTGTGTGCTTAATCTTGCAGTGTTGTTCGCCTGAGCAGAACCAGTTATGTTATGTGTCTTTATTCATTAAAGTTTACTTCAGGGGTTCTCAATTTTATTACTAAGAAAATAACCAGTGGACCTCCTGCTGTTCCTCACATTTGCTTTTGAATTTTAAATACTAATTGATTTACAAGCACATATGTGTATAGAGTAAAGTAGTAAGAAACATTTTTTCCCCCCAATATAGAGGTACCTTTAATAACTAAAAAAAAGTAATAGGTAAAGCAATACTGTACAATTATTTCAGTTATCATCAAGTATGTTAATATTTTCCTTTAACTTATGTATTAAAAAAACACCACTAAAAGCCTGTATCTTAACCTGAGAGCTTTCTATTGTCAGGCCTTTCAGGGCTCTTCATTTTGTATATATCTATGCAGAAATGCTACTTTGTTGTCTCTGAATCCCCAATAAGGCTATGACTCACTTGTGTGAGAAAGTGTAAACATAATTTTAAGGATTTTAATGAGATGCCAGAGTTTGGTGCTCGTTCCATAAAGTTCTGAACTGCTGCATGGCAACCCTAACTATTTGTGGAGCTAGCCACTAATTTTTGTTTCTAGGGACTCCACAGTTGACAGGAAGACCTCATACTGTAGCAGAGGCTACAGAACCATGTGCCTATAATATAATGATAATATGTTGGTAGATCCAGGGCCTGAACCTGCCTGATAGGCCAGACTTCTCTTCTTCTCTGACTTCTTGACAGTTAATGGATTAATTTGGCATCACCAAGGCTACAGGAAAAGATCATCTATTTTTTCTTGACTAAGTTGAATGTGATGTGAAGGGTTGCAGTGAAATCTGAAATGTGAAGAAGCTTGTCAAAGTCTTGCCTTTTATATTTAGCTGGTTTTTACGTATTTTTCCTTAGAAAGGCTAAGATTTGGGGAATGCTAAATTCATTCTTGTGAAAAGGCTCTCTTTACCTTAGTCATAGCAAGTACAATGAGATGTCTATGTCATATCTAAGATGGCACAATGATACTCCTCAAGCCAATGCCAGTATGTTGTGTTTCCAAGGACTAGGTCCTTAATATTACTGGGTACATGGTGAAAGATGATGGGTCAAGGGCAGTTTCAAACACTTTGTGGGGTTGGAGTACTTTGGGGTTACATTAAGGTTAAGTCAACCACTAGGCCTTCTTCTTTTTTCGGTCAGTTCTTGGTCAGTTTCAATTACAATAACAAGTTTAATTGACAACCTGGAAGACAAAGGATGCCACCATTCTTTACAGTTGTGTGAATGTAAGCAGTCCTAAAAAAAGAGCCCTGTATGATTTTGGTTAGGGCACTGAGTTATGTTTTGGTAGTATCCACTGGTCCTCCAAATCTCCCCTACACCAAAGCACCCATCCAGAGAATTCTAAAGAACTATGGACTGCACTTAGCACCTTGCAATGTTCTTTATTTGCTCAGGGAATAAAAAAGCTCTAGCAACAGTAGCCACCACCCCTTTTGATGTTTCAGTTTACTATGAAAATTATGTCCAAAAGAATATCGAGGGGCCTTAATAAAACACTAAAAGATTTTTTTGGTTAAACCCATAGCATTGAAGCCTTTTAATCTTTAACTATTTTTTCAGCATTATACATTTCTATAAATGTACAAATGCAAATGATCATACTGCAACAGCCATGGTATTATCTTACTTTGTGGTAATTAGAGTAGCATAGCATATAAAGACCATTCATTCATTCATTATCTCCCGCTTATCCTCTATTAGGGTCGTGGTGGGGTTCCCCATGCCCATCCAGGGGAGAACATCTCGGGCGCTGGGCAGATAGACCCAGGACAGGGCGCCAATCCATCGCTGGGCACACACTCACTCACACAGACACACTCTATAGGGGGCAATTTTGAGAATTCAATTAACTTGATCCATGTTTTTGGACTGTGGGAGGAAACCGGAGAACCCGGAAACCCACGCAGACACGGGGAGAACATGGAAACTCCACCCAGATGGGGATTCGAACCGGGAATCCCCAGCGCTGAGAGGCGAACGTGCTAACCACTAAGCCACCGTGCCGCCGGTTTTAAAGACCATATATGCAAAATACAAATTCAATTTAAGAATTTTAGTGTGGTGTGCAAATCTTTATTGTTCACTGTGATGCTGATGGGCAAGTCTACAATTACAATATACAATGGTTTCTCTTTTATTTGAATTGACACTCATTTCATTTACAAAAAATCCAAAAAATTATTTGTTTTGATTATTAGAGTGGCAGAAGTGGAAGCCACTAAGCAGAAGCCCTGGCCATATAGTTTTGCTGGTTCTAAATGGTTAGTGGTTAAAGTCCAGGGTAGTCCTGTAAAACAAAATGATCCTGAGTAGAATATTAAGATGCCTTTTTGTAATTTTCATGTTCTGCTCCTGTCTGTGAGGCTTTTCTTTAAGAGCTCTAGTTTCATTTCACTCTTCAAAGTATGCTTGTAGGCACAGTGAAAATGTTAAATTGCTTCTAGGTGTGAAAGCATGCATTACTGCATGTGCTGTATCTGTGTCTCTGCTCTGCGATAGACTGGTAGTCAGTCCAGAATGTTTGTCTGTTTTTTGTCCTTTAAGCACTGGAAAAGGGTTGGTTGTAATTTTCAGTGATAGAAAATCCCCTAATTAATACGAATCAAATACCCAAATTTGCCTTAATTTTACACAGTTTTATTTTATTTATATAACAACACTTTGTCAGAATCATTCAGTTAGAGTACTTCTGTTTATTAGTAGTAGTATTGTTCATTATTTTCAGTTTTCATTAATAAAAAATGATGTTTGATAGTTATCAGATGATCCGATATATATATATTCCTTTTAGTTTTTAATCGATCGATTAGTTTAAAATACTAGAATAAAAGGTCAGAATTCTTAAATCACAACACTGCACCCAGATGCTGCTCAGTTCAGCACACTGATTCCACCCCTTTTACATTAATATGTATGTTTTTAATGATACATAATGATGGCCACTAAAATGGGGTAAGTCAAAAGAGATTGGAGTTGTCATGGCAACCACCTAGGCTGTGGTGTACAGGGTGCGTGTGGTCATGCTGCACACAACATTAAGGCTGCTTTAAACACAGAGGCGCACATGCTCTGTAATTGCCTGTGCCATTCAGCTGCTGTGCTGCATGTGACTTTGAGGCTGGATGAATGGCTGCATCGCAGCTATTAAGGGATAACTATTAGAGATTCATGGCTTGAGCTCTATGTCTGAACCTCATTTGGTTATTTGTAAAGATTTGAATAATAATAGGAAGATTGTTGGATTAAGTCAGATAAGAAAGAAATGGTTCATGTTTACAAGGATCATGCTGATAATAGGGAACATTTTGTATTGTATTGTACAATTAGTGCTATTACACATCCTATTTAGTAATATCCAAATGTAATATAAAAAGGCGAAGTGCAAGAAAATATACAGTACCTTATATAAAATATAATTACTGTCTCTTTTTTAAAATAAACATCATTGTTGTTGGTTTTACCACCAGATCTAAAGAGAGTAATAACATAAATATGCACAATGTGAAAACAGCGACATCAATAACCAGTTTTTTTTTTTTAAATAATCAACAAACCAAAATGAATTTAATACACAGGAGAACATTTAATTCATTGTATTTATGCATTGGGTGGAATGATGTTTCATTTAGAAATAGGTGTAATATCATTTTGTACAATAAAGCACTTATTTTCGGAGAGTACAACATCTGCCGGTAGATCACAGCTGGGGTTAGTGAGATTTTGCAGAAGAAAAGAGTAAGATAAAAAAGCCACCTGATTTAAATGGAAAACACAACAGCTCTTTCATGAGGTGCACTGCATGTTGCACCACCTCCTGAGAATAAGCAGTTCAGTTGATGTAAAGACAAGAATCGTTTCTCCTTCGATCTCCCAACTTCGAATGAGAGACATCGCACCAGCATTTTAAAATCTTCATTCCCTACATGTAGACACCTCTGCTGACTCAAAGATCTGATGGACACCTCAATCACTCACCCCCCCACACCCAACACACCCAACACACACACACACACACACATATTCATATATATATATATATATATATATATATTTCCTCTCCGTGTGTGTGAAAGTGTGAAACTTCATAGTCCCTTGGGGGTTAAAACTTTGTAAAGGGTGCATGCTGGGAAAATAGCAGTCTGTAACCATGTCCATTCAGCTTGGCCTGAGTTGTGCACTCAGAGGAAACTAAAACAGCCTGGGTCCTTATTGCAGGCATGTCAGTGACAATGACAGACCCAAAGAGTATCAGAAATGCCTACTAATCCATTGCTCTGAAATTCTAGATTAATGAATAGCTTAATCGTGTATTTTATTTTTTCTGATTGCTAGTCAGAACAAAAGAGTTATCAGATTTATCAAACCAGAAAAATGTATTAGCACAAAACCCAGATTCATTTATATGTATTTGGTTTTCAGAACATAAAAAATGTTCTGTCAACAATGCAAATATTCTGAAACATGTATTTAGAATTAAGTAACAACAATTAACCAATACTTTTTGTTAAACGACACACATTAGGGAACAGCACACTGTTCAAAAGAATTAAAACCTTTTACAGTTCTGATTATTAAGCACAATTTTAAACTATGTTCTGTAGATCATAGGGATATGCAGCTGATTCCTCATCAAAGTCAAGTTGTTAGTATTGAGTTTATTTAAAATGAGTTTAAAATGAATTATATCATAATTATTATTATTATTTTAAATACATGATTTATTGCTAAGCATTGGTTAAAAAAAGATAAATATTAATTTCTATCATATATATTACATATATTACATTTAGGCCACATTCCCAGGTACTGTACTGCTGGTGCACTGCCTTCATTGGCAAACTGCAATGAGCCAAAAGTGGTCATCATACGGAAACATTAATGTGGCCCACATGTTCTAAAAAACTTCAGGTTCACATTAGGCAGCCATATGGTATTGTTGCTTATATGTGAGACATAAGTGGCCCGAATATAAAAAAAACACTTATGGCCCACATGTTCCTAAGCACATCTGGTTCACATGTGGTACAGATTTGGCAGTGCTACCAACATGTGAGTCACTTTTGGCTAAAACAGGATCCTAATCTGGTGCATATGTGGCCCACATCTCACTATCAGAAGAGATTCATCCAAGAGCCATAAGCAGCAAGTGGGCCAGATTAAAATGAGGCTTGTGGCTCAGAACTGGGCCAGAATAATAATATTATCTGGCTATAGCCAAAATAATTATGAATGATTATGATACAATCTTAGTTAAAGTAGTTGAAATATAACTCTTGAAAGGAAATGATTGTGATGATTCTTGCATTCTCTATAAAACTTAAGCAGAAGTCACCAGATAAAATTAAATAAACACAAATATTTATTACATTTTTTTTAAAGGCAAAAACATTTCAGAACATTTTAATCTGCCTTACATGTGTGGGGTGGCATTGATAAAAAAATACAAAACAGTAAAAAACAATACAAAACAAAATGAAATCAAAACAAAATAAAATTAATGGACTCACATATAGTTTTCCAGTTGTTAGAGTTTTTCCATTTGTTAAATATCTGTACATGGCTGTCCTGCACTGTTGTTGCTGCCTGGCTGCTCAAGGAGGATGAGTCCCCCACTGAGTCTTGGTCCTCCCAAGGTTTCTTCCTTAAACAACAACATAACAGGGAGTTTTTTCTTGCCACTGTCGCTTCGGCTTGCTCTTTGGGGTTTAAAGGATTTTCATTCTGTAAATCGGCTTTGTGACAATGTACTGTTGTAAAAAGCGCTATATAAATAAATAACTTGAACTCATTAAAGAACCTTTTAGAGGTGCTTCAGTTTTAAACAGTAAAGAAACCTGTATAAATGCATTGCTTTTAACTACTTTCAACTTTTTTTTGCAATATTTTCAAAATATTGCAAAAATAATAAGCTCTAGTCACTAGTATTTTCAGTACTAGTAACTAGAGCACCTTACATTACTTATAACCTTTGTTTTTTGCTCACAGTTGCAAGATAATCTTTATTCTGTTCATTTCCAGTATGCATTTATAATCAACCATAATGATGGACTTTGCAAACTTAATTTCAGATGTATTTTGTAGTACATTTATCTGTTTATTGCATTAGAGTAAATATCATTAGATTACACAATTCCTGGGCTACTGTTTAATATTACAGTATTCCTGGTTTAAGGCACACAGAGTCAAAAGATTAATTTGGTTCACTGATTTTTTTTTAAACAAAGAATGTTTGCCTTTGGTTTTAGTAATTGCTGCATGGGCTCAGCAGAGCAGCTTTGTGGCTCGCCTCCGACTTTAAAGCAGCAGGCTGCTGTTTTCAAACGTCAAGTTAGTTCATAATGCAATTCCCCTTGACTCTGCAATACACCTGATTTTGCATTCACGAGGCGTGTAAATTCTCAGTTTCTTTGGATTTTCATTAGTAACAAAATTAATTAGAGTGGCCTTGAAAATGTAATGATTGCTCCCTGGAAATTGAAATAAATTAGAGATGCACGCATTGGGGATTGCTAATTAGTGCTGACCTCATGTAATTACTGTATCCATTTGTAAAATTCATGGCAGAATTAAGGGAACTTTGAACTTAGCTTAAATAAAGACTGCACATTCCCCAGGGTTTCCTGCAAATGTTTAAATTGCTCGTTTGATGAGAGAGATTTTCATTTATGAGAAAGACAGACAGCCTGATTGTTGTCAGTAGGAATGTAATACTATGATGAAGTGTAATTCAACACTGTGATCAGTATTAGTATAATAATACACCATGCCTGAACTTATGGATCAGACATGGAAAACTGAGTGTAGGTGTTGATTAAAGACCACTATATCATACTGAATGGTTTGCTTCTCTGTATGAACCTTCTGTGCACTGTACAACTAAATGTTTTAACAGAAAACAAATACACAGGCCATGTTCAAAATTCACAAGTAATAATGTCTAAATAAATAAATATTCTCTAGATCGGGGACCACATTTTTTTTTTTATGGTCGCTAAGTCACTAAGTCGCAACCCACTTTTATAGAATATAAACCAAATTTAGTTTAAAAATATGCTTTAAAACATACCTATGCACGCAATGTGAATTTAAGAGCAATTTTAAAAAAAACTGAGAAACCAGTCCTCAATAAACGGAAGTCCTAATTTTAAATACTATTATATTTGTGAGTTCTATTTGCGTTTTGCCATCTTGCCTCTGAACATCATCAAAAATATAAAAAGAAGAGTAACCATGTCAACGAGAATACTGTGTGCATCTGACACATGCCTCTCTCTGTTTTGTTTTTGCATTAATTATTATTATTATTATATAAATTTTTTTACATCTGTCCGAGACACTCACAAACGATGTGTCCAAAAGAGGGTCGTGACCCACCAGTTAAGAATCGCTGCTCTTGATGAATAGTTGAGTCACTTTGTTTTGTCATTTACTTGAGCCCAGCACTTAAGGCTGGACTGTAAATCAAACTTTAGATTGATAATTACATTGAATCAAATCATGTGTTATCCTTTTTTTGAGAAGTGGTAATCAGTACACGTTCAGAAAAGACAGTGCTGAACTGGCGTCTAGTTGAATTGTGTTTCCAGAATTTTTTTTTTTTTGGTTTTTAATTATAGCCCAAGAGTTTACAATGTGCCTTTTAGATGCCCTCTCTACTGTGGCCTTTGACAAAACTGACAAAGAAGTGGCCTCCTTCAATGAGTGCCTTGTTATGTGCCATATTCTTTGAACATCAAATTTTATTTTTAGCAAAATGTTCTTGACAGGGAGGTCGAGTACATTACTCTTTTTTTTGTCTGAGCTGTTAGACATTGTTTTCCATCAAGTGAAACAGTAACACTTCATTGATCTGCAGGTTGGGACAGAACATCACCTCTTTGAAATGCACAGGCGACGTGGAATTTCAAGTTTGACACCCACTGACTCCCACCAAGTTTGACAAAACAGCACAGAGAAGTGGAACATCAGGATAGGGATGACACCTTTAACACAGGTTAGAGACATCAGTGTCACCATTATCTCAATGCTTAAGGGTGCTGCGGTGCAAATATGGATGGCTTGTGTTTGAATTTTCCCTAATTGATTTAAACAGCTTAGTGCTTGTTTTTTTGGAACTGAGATGTTTAAATGCAAAACACATGCCATAAGTTTTTAGAAAAGTAGCTTATATTTGTTTTGGTCAGCAGGGAATATAATTATCCAGTTTGATAATATGATGCATATGTGTGAATTAATCAATTAGGTATTTAGATGTGATGGTTTAGAGTAGTCATATTAGGACTTCTGTACTTTTTTACTGTAACGCTGAACTCGTGTAGCAGAGCACACGATGTGCCAGGCATTAGGTATCTAAAGGAACTTACTTCATTTATCTCTCATTCATTAAATAGTAAAATTAATACAGATTATATTTATGGCTTTCGTCAATGCCTGTTTGTTTATGACGCACAACAGATGGGATAGACCGATGTACCCAACAGAAACAAAGCTAATATCACTTTAAGTGAAACCCAGTCACTGTACTGTACTCCCGCTGAAAAGATAAAATGAAAGAAAGTGTTGACAGGTCTATAAACGCAAGACTGGAAAATTCACTACAGTGAAATGTTGTAGTAATGTAATATATATTTATTACCTCATTAAAAGAAAAAATTTGTTGGTGCAGTCATGTTCTGGAAAGAATAGACTTAAGTCAAATGTGTGCAAATGTGCCTTTGCTCTCCTCCAATTCATTTTTCTAAATGTTTACATTTTGACTTTTTTTTGACATCTTGTTTATTGTTTTATGGAAAATATTAACTCATTATTATTTTACAAGTCCTTTAAAAGTACATAGTTATATTTATTAAAATATAATTAATTAAAAAAACAAAGGGTTGTGATTAAGAATGGGACTTTTGTGGCATACATCAGCAACATATTATGTACCTGTACTTTAAAAAAGTAGTATATCATAGCACTAGTATAATAATAATAATAATAATAATAATAATAATAATAATAATAATAATAATAATAATAATAATAATAAATAATATAATAATAATAATAATAATAATAATAATAATAATAATAATAATAATAATAATAATAATAATAATAATAATAAGTCTTTCAGCATCATCTGTTTTTTGTGCAAAAAAGCACCTACTTCTCTTTAACTCAGACAATTTATGGCGTAATTAGCTGATTAAGCACAGCCAGGCTTGATTACAGACAACCATTTTTAGTATAAACCTTACATGTTTTGACTCTTGTGTGGTCTCAACTGAACCAAAGTGAAATGCTACACTCTGTAAGTGATGAACACTTTGGGGATTTTTTTTGGATCCTGCTAAAATCTTTTAAAATGCATTTTAAAATTAATGTTGGTGCTCATAAATCTAACATCACTGACTTACTGGGAGAGTTAAGTGAAAAGCATTGTTTGTGGCTAATGTTCCAAATAATCTGTCTACATGCTCATGCTCACAAATTTGGATTGTGTAGGGTCTCAAATCTTTAGATTATCAATTAAACAGATGACAACAACACAATTAGCATGTGTCTACACACCATTTAGCCACTGCTACTGTTTAAATGTTGAAAAACAGCAAAATATGGTTCTGTATAAATGTTTTACAGAATTAAGGCATAATCATGTTATGAATAACTATCAAATTATTAATATTTAAGACTTACCCAGCTTTTGAATGATTTTAATAATTTCTTGGGCCAGTTATTATTGCAAAATAGTAAATATTTTGGACAAATGGAATGCTTCTTAGATAAATGGTTCTAAAACATCCCAAATACTTATAACTGCATATTTACAAATATTTATTTAAACATGATTAAAAACTGTAATAGCATTCTGACTGTTTTCATATTATAACTGATAGTCCAGTTGCAGGACTACTGTCTTAATGCTGAGAGAAATAGACAACAAAATCTCCAACTGTTCTTCGCTGCAGAGGATATGAAACAAGTGTCTGGCCAAACCACTATTCATCAGCACATCTCTTTCCAAGGTTTTGGAGTTTGTTCAGCTTCATTTTGGCAAGAAAAACTACACTGCTCTTAGGTGCCATGAATCTCTCTCTCTCTCTCTCTCTCTCTCTCTCCCTCTCTCTCCCTTTCTCTCTCTTGCTCTCTCTCTCTCTCTCTCGCTCTCTCTCTCGCTCTCTCTCTCGCTCTCTCTCTCGCTCTCTCTCCTTAATTTTCTTTCTATCTCCACATTTCTTGGTTCCTGGCCCTCCTTTTCAGAAAACATAACAGGGTAGAATATTATGTCAGTTGAATATTTCAGCCCAGTCATCATTACATAGATGGCCTTAGCCTTTGACTGGATGGTAGGAGTCCATGTTTTTGGTTCCTGGCGCAGATTTGCTGAAACTGACAGAGAGCACAGTGTTGTGGGCAAAATTTCCCTTAGCGCAATAAGACATATTGACCTCGTTAGTCAATAATAAAACACTGGAGACATATTCCAGCACTACCATTTGTTTCTCATTATGTGACGTAACCCACATATAGGTCAGTGATTCCTCTAAACAGGTAGACATTTTCTCCACCACAATAGATATTATAGTAGAACTTGTGCTTTGTATTTGTTGTGCCGATTTGCAATATAATGTCTAGACCTGAAAGTGGCAGTGGGAGAGTATGAATAAATGGTGCCAAGTTTGCATGTACACAATATTTCACTGAGCTTTTTATATTATAGCTAATTTAGTCCAGATGTGTTTAAGGAACATACTCTAAGAAACATTGTTTTTGTTGCCAAAATAAGAGTGAATTTTGTCAACATGTCAATATGCCATGTCTGGCTACAGTTATTGCTGTAACATTAATTGTAAAAAAAAAAAAGTAATGTTATAAGACCTTGCAATCATAAATAATACATTTTATTGCCTGTTAATATTTCAAATTTTTAAATCACTACAGTACAGAATCCTCTAAATTCATGGTCATAAATTACAAATATACAGAAGTGCTTTAATATATGCTAAAAGTGACTTAAAATTGATTAATTGGAATGCAGTGGTTGAATAATATAAATGTTACCAGACTTAAAAAAAAAGACATTTAAGAAAAAGCAATAAAACAGGAATAAGTATATCGCTGTTAATTCTCAATAACTTTTATTATAATATGAGTTCCAACATTTTAAATGACCAGATAGATTTTGAATTTTAAATTAAAAAATAGGATATTGGTAAAATATAATTAAAATGCATATATAATGTACATATTACTCAGTTTTGAAACATGACACAATTTCATCCGTGATTAAAAGAATAATGATTTATTATAAAAAAGAGCATTTATCTGTCTCATGCCTTACCAAATTGTGACAAACTTTGCAAGATGATTGTCAAAATGTTTCAAAATGTAGCTTGTGTAGGGCAAACCGAAAAACCTAAAGTTAAACTGAACCCTAAGTGGCACTGAATGAGAAACTACATTGTTACTTTGATAAATATTGCTATATGGATTACGGAGTACTTTAAAAGACTGTTGTGCTGTATCAGAAAATGCATTCTTAAACATCAGTACACAGTAAAAATTTAATTATTTATTTTCGTTAACATAGTTCTCTGTGCTAGAGCTTTAAAAAATACAAATGCGCAATTGTCAGATAAATCATTGTTTTAGGGAAAGAAACGATGTTAGGTTCACCATGCAAATTATGAAAAGGATTATCCAAATTGTAAAAACTGCAGATGTCTGCATCTTACATGCTACGGAGTTGCATTAGTGCCCACTGGATAATTAACTTGTCTTTACCCTTGAAGTCTCTTAAATAAAACTTTAAAGTGACAAATCAATTTTTGTTTCATAATATGAAAAACAAACTTTTAAATATAGGGTTCTGATAATATTATTTCAAATATCATTTTTGTTTAGCTTTTAGTAAAGTCCTTAAATCCAAATTTAAATACCCACAAAGTGCATGTTTTTTATATTTAAATTTACAAAGAAAAAGATTTTAAAAAATATGACAGCTTTAGTCTCACTTCTGGTTTTAAACAACTTGGCCACAGGTTGTGCCATACATGGCTGTGGCACAATGGACAGTAAACTAAGTAATAACGTGAAACTATTTTATAAAACCTGTATAGTGTTGATGAAATCCAGAAGAACCCTTGGTGGGTTTTTTATTTTTAACTTAAGCATTTTATTGTTTGAAAGTGAATTGTTTGAATCTGAATTCAATTAGAGCTTAAATTAAATAATCCAAACAGTGGTGTTGCTTGAATTGAACTATTCCAAACAAAAGTTTTATTTGAATCCAAGGACAATTAAAGTAACAATAAATACTGAGGTGGTTTCAGCTTTGGCTTTTTAAACTAAGGATTTCCAGCAAGGAATAAAAACCATGTTTGTGAAACAGTCACAGTTGCAATAAGTTAAGGTTTTAAAAGGCTAAATCTGTAAACAGTGAGGCTCTGAGTCATGGCTGTTATGCAGTCCCATGTGGTGGTGTCTGTACCTTAGTAAAACACAAACCAGCTCCTGTTCTGGCATATTATCCTCAAGTTTTTAGGATTTTATTTCAATAAACCACACTTTTTTTAACTTTACGTTTATTTCAGTTTTTTTTTTATTGTTTTTATTGTTGTTATTATCGTAGCAATAGTAGTAGGGGTTTGTACATACAACAATATTAAAAAGTATGGTAGTCAATACTGTACAAATTAAATAGACCAATGGTTTTCCAAAACATTTTCGGAAGCATTGCTTGTAATTTTTATGTATGCCATTACTTTAAACTATATATTACATCCCTAGATAATATTTAGCAATGTAGAATCAAAGTACATGTAAGATGTAACAACTAAAATTACAAATTTGTTGACAGCAACTGCAACTGTTTAAATGGTGACATTAATAAAGAAGATGGACTTAGCTACTTGCACATGGCATTACTATCAGACGCCACATGCTGCTTCTGGAGGAATATTTGGTTACAGTCTTCTTTCTTTGATTATTTTCTTGTTTGTGTTTGTCAGCACCGGCATCTACTCAAGGCAAACCATGCAGGCAACCATGCTATTTAATGGTAAAATCTAGCTTCAAAGATTTATAGTAATAAAATTCAACATTTGTGTTTTGAAGATGTTCAGTTAAGAAAAGCAAGTTTGGAATTTAGTGTATACTGTGGTGTATGTGCATCTGCCTTTATGTGTAATTGTGCATGGTACGTAAATGCTCCACAGAGTCTTTCATTTTCTCTACAGTACGCGTGTTAGAAACCTTAGGGTTCTACTATATGTTTGTAAACACACACACTTCCAAAGCTATTAGAATGAAATGAAAGACAATGTCTTCTCAAACACAGCTTCCATACACACCCCCTTTAATTGGGGAGCTGTGAATGATGAATGAGATATGGAGCCTAAATATTTGCCTTATTTTGTTTTGTTATTCTATCCATGTCTGCTCAAAATTCAACCCATGTTGATGTGCTGACTTGTTTTAACTGTTTCAGGACACATACACGAGTGGATTGTGCAGTGCAACAACCATACTGTGAAGTAAGCTACATGTGGCACTAGAGTGGGATTTTTTTAGTTTGTGGCTTCACATTACCATGTCTGTAAAGGACACAGCGCCATCTAGTGTGACAGGGGACAGGCTTTTGAGTCCCCACTATACGTGCAGAAAGGAAAGCTAACTACACATCTCTTCCCAAAAGACAGCTTTACAGACACAAATTTTAAATAAATAAAATAATACAAACAAATCCGGTATTTTTTATTCTGTATTTAGGTATTTTCAATATATTTTTGAGACTATATTTTTACTTATTTAATTATGTAGGATTCCTCTTCTATTTATACATGCCTTTTTCTGATTAAAAGAAATATATATATACATTTTTTTTTTTGAGAGGCGAACATATATATATATATATATATATATATATATATATATATATATATATATATATATATATATATATATACATGCAATATATATATATAATTATAAAATTACATTTATTTTCATGTCACTGTCACTACTGTACTACTGGGAATTTTCAATATAGCCTCTCTGTAATATATAAAAAGTTCTTGTGTATGCAAGTAACTATGCCACAATGGGTTCCCCATGCCCATCCAGGGGAGAACATTTCAGGTGCAGGGCAGATACAACCTGTACAGGGCACCAATCTATCTCTGGGCACACACTCACTCACCCAGACATACACACACACACACACACACACACACACACACACAAAACACATATTAAATCAGAGCATTCAATTTACTTTGAACCTATGTTTTTGGACTGTGTGTGGAAACTGGACAACCCAGAGGAAACCCACGCAGACATGTGCAGAAAATGGAAACTCCACCCAGATTGGGATTCGAACCTCGATCCCCAGCGCTGAGAGTAGACTGTGCCACTAAACCACCGTGCCACCCGATTTTCTGATTATAATCTGTTAAATGTTAAGACATTTTTAAAGATTGGGCTAAAACGACCTGCTCAATATTGGCAGTTTCACTACACCTTGTCATAAGCAAGGACAGATTTCTCCTCTAGTATAAACATATTAGCAACAAGGGCTGTGAATCTGTTAAAAGTAAGGGTTAAGATATAATAAGAAATAAGAAACATTTAAGCGTCCAAAAATTATATGACATATTCAGTTCCAAACAAACTAATTTGTTTCTAAAATTATTAATTACCAACGTAATTGTGCAATGATATGAACATAGCATGTAAACTGAGTCTTTGTGCTGTCTTTGGCATTCATTTACTGCTGCTACTTCCAGTTATCATAATACTTTATTAAGTATCTGTATTTAAGAACATTACCCTTTGAAATATAGCCATGATTCCTTCATACTTTTATATGTCCTTAACTAGTCTTTATAGAATAAAATCTCAGCTTTCTAAATTGATGGAACCTTTCAGTACTCTGTTGACTTGCGTGCACTTTTCTCTGCTTGTGTGCCCAGTGGCTGACCTTTAAGAATGCACTCCAGTCTGGCGGCCCTACTGCACTCCTGCATGGACACACTCTTTAGAGTACACACCCTGCCTGTGATGCTATCATGCCTACAAGGGACCGCAGGGATTAGGGCTGTATCCACTGTGCTGTTTTCACAGAGGTCAGTGGCTGCCATTAGCTAGCCATGGAGCAAGTACGTGCACACTTCCATGTCTATCTAACCCATAGCTCATTATTTCCATATGGGGCACAGTGTACAGCCTACCGCAGCACACCACCATCTCTAACTATTATGCTAGTTAAATATGTGCATTGAAATAAATGCAAAATAAAAAATCTATAAATATAGGTGGTTGTATTGATGTTACATAAAAAACAATAAAACATTTTAGTGGAAATTAAATGCTGATTTTATGTAAATGTGAATAAATCGAAATATAATTGATAATTAAAAACAAGTTTCTTAAAAAAGTAATTATTTGATTGACAAGAAGCATCTGTCTGTGATTTGCTGTTAAGGGTCAATATAAGCACAAATAAAGATAAAAATCAATGGAACACCAGGGTGGCTCACATTAGCATTGTGTATATGAGTGAGATGTCAAGAGTCAGGTGCCCATGTGATCTGTGATTGTGGCCCTCTTCACACTCCAGAGCATGTTTTAAAGCCAATGGTAAGCTGAGCTCATCTGTATTGAATAGGGCTCTGTGTAAGAACACATGCTGCCCTTTTAAGAGCAGTTACTCTATACCAGTGCAGTGGGACTCACACTGTAAAGCAGACAGCCTGGTCCAGCTCATTACTACCCGGTACTTAACCTTCACACTGCACCAGTGTGTAATACCACTCCCTATTTAATCACTCAGCACAAAATCCATCTGCTCTGTTTAAAAATGCAAAGTACCAAACAATCAAGGAGGGACCTACAAGTTCTGTGGTTAGACTCAGTAGTAATGGTTAAAAGCTTAAGGATGCAATAATGCATTAATGTGATCAAGTGTGGCTTTTTACTCATAAAGTTTCACTGTCTACATTAAAGTCTCACTACCAAAAACACTGACATTTGTTTCTGAGATGTACCTGTAGTTGTTTCTAAAATGTAAAGCAATTCTTGGTATATTATACAAATTTAAATAACTTTAAAGGTAATATTACTGCTCTCCATGAATTTTACTCGTCACTGAGAGCAGACAGGAAAAAAGCTGCACCAAAGTCACCCATCCATTCAATTTCTAATCCTATTATCCTCATCAGTGTCTCAAGGGGTGCTGCAACCTATTTCAGTGCTCATAGTGTGAAAAACAGAAAAACATTTTGTGCAGATACACAGATAAATGTTTATACACACTTTCACATCTGGGGTAATTTTGTGTCATCAGTTCACTTACCAGCACTTTTCTGGATTGTGGGAGAAAACTAAAACGGTCTAAGAAAACCCGTGCAGACCTGGGGAGAACATACAAACTGCACACAGAAAGGACATTGTCTTCCTTGCTTGCATGGGAATTAAACACAGGACCTTCTTGCAGTAAGGTGAGAGTGTCACAAAGTCACCTTCCATTCTTAATGAAAGCAAAACACACAATGTAATTAGGCAGTTAACATTACTTCAAATATGTGTTTCTGTTTTGGCAATATTTGATATTGTTTCTAGAAAAATATTATTTGGTTATGGCTTTTGTTTTTTAAACAAATACGATGTTTTACATTTACATGAGTTTCAAATTTTGTTTTGGGAATAATGAAAATAAATATATGGATGCTTAATAAAGTAATATCACTTCATATCAATCAGATTAAATGGATATGATGATTCCTTTGGGGATTTATTTCAGGTACAAAGGTTTTCAAAAGCCTTGTAGAATAATGGCTAATGACCAAGGTCTCTGTACAACTGCTTTGATACAACATTATATTGGAAACAGTAACAATATACATTGTTTTGCCCTATGAGTTCTGACATTCACGCCGGCATTCCCTTACCCTGATCTGGACATGTCAGTTAGACAATGAAAGAAGAAACAAACTTAAGTTTGAGTTTACAAAGAAATGTAATGGTCTGAAATAAATCAGATCGAGTAGAAGTCTGACTTTCTAACTTTGTGTCAACCCCATAGGCTGAATATTTTAGTTCTATTTCAATCACGTTAGCTATTATACATAAGTACAAATGTTAACTTTAAAATATTGTCAATTTGCTAAAATACTATTTGTGCCAATCAGTGCTTGACAGCAAAGTCAAAATGTGACATTTATGAGGGTTTCTGTTTTTTGCAGTATGGTTATAGTCAAATATGTGTTTTAAATATTTTAATATTAGGACACTTTTCTACTATTGTAAAAAGTTCAATTTGATAGAGAATTACAAAAGATACTCTATTAATACTCAGCAAAAAGTGAGTCAACATTAAGTAAAAAGTCCTCAATCAGATATTAATGTGAGTTACATTTAAAAAGTATTTAGTTCCATAAATCACAGAGGATGTAGAAGAGTCTGATTTTAAGTCTTAATAATATCTGTCAAACAGTGAAACATAAGACCCAAATTAAAAATTAATTTAGTTTTTTTAAATATAATTATTAACTGGCACAGACACAACACTGGTACTTACACAATCAACTGTGTCTAAAACAAGTAAAACCAGTGTAATCATATCACATAAGCAGAATAATAATTTTTCTTGTTTACTTTATTTTCACTCATTATTTCTAATCCTCAGCACCCCTGGTTTTATTGGGATTAGTTAAACAACAAGCTGGCTAAACCTGCAAAGCTTTCTGAACACAATTATTTTTTTTTTAATCCGTTTTTTTTTTTTAAGGGCAATTTAGGGACAAGCATGTAGCCTCACTTAGATATATAATGTAATTCTCGTTAAATACACACACACACACACACACACACACACATATACATATATGAAACATTTCAATTCCTCTGACTTTTTTCTTTTTATATTAGTAATACTGACATCAACAGATGGCTGAAAAAAGTAAATATAATTGACCCTCAAATAACAAAAATACATTGGTGCTTCTGGAACTTTGGGTTACTTACAACTACTGCCCAAAGCAATGAAAGAAGAGAGTATCTGAAGCTGTCATCAATGTGCCGAATGCACATATAAAAAGTTGTAAATGAAATGCAACCCAAGCAGTGGAGAAAAGTTATCACTCTCCATGGGCAGCTAAGGGAAATGAAAACAGACATGAAGGGTTGAGGACTCTGTGGGTAGAATATAGAGGGGAGGCTAGATGTGCTCTTTTATTTTGTCAAAAGCCGCACTTCCAAGCATGCTGAGGGTTGAGTTATTCCTCTAAGGCTGGCCGTCCAGGGCAGAGACGCCAGTCCCACCACAATGAACAGCTTTGGGCTGTGGTCTGGGTCTGTGGGTTGTCGGGCTGCCGGCAGTTCTCTACACCCCCACTATGCTTTTCTTTCACCCCTCCTCCCTCCCCACCATCCCAAGAAAGGCTTTGAGTCTTTTCTCTGTGACTAAGGAGTTCCTAACAGGTGGTTGTACTTTCTTTAAAAAAAGGACCATACCAATAATGAAGCAGCAAATTTAATTTAGGTAAGTTAGTGTATATAAATATGTATATAATAAAAGAGGAATTATGGTTAGATTACTGTAATAAATTACTGCAGTAACTAGGTTACAGAATGCAACAACTATAATTCCAACAAGAACCATAATGTTTGATCATATTAACAGTTGTTTTAAACTTCTTTCAGATCCAGATTCAGATTGTCTATCCAACATGTTCAGGAAAGGGGTAAAGAACTGTAAAGAAATGCCAGAGTAAATGTCAGAACTCATAGGGCAAAACATTGTATAGTGTTACTGTTTCCAATATAATGTATCAAAGCAGTTGTACAGAGACCTTGGTCATTAGCCCTTATTTTAATGACTAAATGATTAGCTGTTACAAATCATCTAAATTAGTTTTTTTTTATTACAAGTTTCTCTTATTAAAGTATAAAGTACGACACAGTGTGACTGTAGTACCAATGTGTCTAATCTAATAATTTCAGTTCACAAGATGCTGGTTTTGTTTTAGTTCCTAGAGTAAACAACACCACTACGAGGGAGGCGGGTTGGTCTTGATCCTTGTTCTTTTTTTAATTTAAACTTCTGTGACACGGCACGGTGGCCTCTCAGCGCTAGGGATTCTTGCTTCAAATCCCCATCTGGGTGAAGTTTCAATGTTCTCCCCTTGTCCGCATCGGTTTCCTCTGGGTTCTCCGGTTTCCTCCCACAGTCAAAAAACATGGATCAAGTCAATTGAGTTCTCCAGATTGCCCCATATAGATTTAAGACTTAAATATAGACTTAAACATGGATTTAAGGTGAATTGGCTGCTTTAATGTAAATGTAACTTCCCCTATATAGTGTCTGTGTGAATTGCTGTGTAAATGTGCCCAGCAATGTATTGGTTTCCTGGGTGTATCTGCCCACCGTCTTAAACGTTCTCCCCTGGATAGGCATGGGGAACCCCTCCGTGGCCTTAGTATTTATCTAATTTTTTGGATTATTGTATTATTCCATTTTGTATTCCATTATTCCATTTTTATCATGGAACTATAAGAGAAGTTATTTAATCTATTTACATAGAGTGACATTTATCAGATAACATAAGTTGTTAAGCAGTCACAGATACAAATACAATCTGCCAGTTTTAAAAAAAAAAAGGTATTTTAAATATCTAATATAAATATACATATTGTCAATTTTCTATTTGCCAAATAGTTCATTTCTGTTTCAGGTAAGGTAACTCAGTTGCTGGAGGTGAGCCACTTGTGCATCATTGTTCTTTAATCCTTTGACCCTTTACTCCATCCCTTCATCCTCACCACACTAAACGAAAGGGGGTAACACAAAGACTTCCCTGTTACCTTCTGAGTGGGTATTTTAACGTGAAGCGAGGAGGATATGCATGGGAACATTCTCTTTAGATTCTTTTGTACCTGAGAGTGTTCACAGGGGTGTGTGGAAGATACAAAGAGAAAAACAGAGGGAGGTAGATGGAAGTGCTTAGTGTATGGCTCCAGACTGGCGCTCAGGAGGAGACAGGTTAATGAGGAGGTAGCACCCAACCCAGGTCTCTTTAATTAAACACAGATACATCTGATTTGCGTCCAGCATTAGATGGCCTTACTGATGAGCTCAGAATATCTGATGGTTTATATCTTTATTATTTTTTCAAATTCATTTTCTAAGAATCAGGACTGATTTTCTTTCACTCATGCATTTTAATACATTTAAAATGCATCACAAACTATGCACAAATTATGCTTTGTGAGGGTATTAGTCCAGAATAAGCAATCATATAGGTTCATCTGAGTGTGACATCAGGAGGCCTTATACAGAAAAGAGTAAACAATATAATACTTTAAATAATGTAGTGGTGGATCAAGTACTTGGAACTTTGACTTAAGTAAAAAAAAAAAAAGTAAATAAAAAAAACTTTAAATACAGGTAATAATTTACTTAAGCAGAAAGTAAAAAAATGTTAGCATCAAGATGTATTTCAGTTATTGAAGTAGAAGTCCTGGTTTAAGCTATTAAAAAACATCATAGTAATTATCCAAATGAAGTGAAGAAGTGCGCAATAAAAATCTAACACATCAACATTTACAAAATTCAAAGAAGTAAAGGATTCATATTTTGGCGGATACTTTGAAGAGAAGAATAAATTGTGTTGACGCTTCATGCGAGTGTACATGGTAAGATCACAAATTGCTAAGGTAGTAAGCAGCTTTAAGTGACAGAGCTCTTCATAGCAGTACATGAGGCCATTTCAAATCATACCACTTTTTAACACAAGTGATGGACAGTAATGATTGCTACATGTCATCCATTAAGAACACTTACATTCTGGATTTGTCTGTCAAAAGAACAGTTAAGCTTCTTCATTGCCGTAAAATTATAGGAGGGAACTGAATTTGACAGCACTCATTTTTTGCCCATGGCTGTCCATGAATTTGAACTGGAAAAGTGAAAAAAACTATTCTATTGTGGTGTTTAAAGAGGTTAGTGTTGCTTTGATATAAGTTGACCTTTGTTTAGATAATGTAATGTAATATATGGGAATGCTGTTTATTTTAGTATGAAGTAATAATTAGGCCATATTTTTATCAACCATGCATAAGAAAAATGATTAACAAATCATTATTTTGCTAAAACACAGCATAAGGAATAAATTATGGTTACAGTTTGTATAAAAGAAAGGTGCATCTACTGTTGGCTACTGGTGCCAATACGAGACAATGACAGAGCAACAGTATGTGTTTTATGTCTTATTCCAGAGAACATTTCTTTATTTTTAAACAAAATTACTTTTTAAAAATCCTTTAGAATTTAACAGTGCTGTGGTGGTGATTTTAGAGAAATATTTTTGTTAGGGCACATCAAAGTAATGCCTATAAGAGATTAAAGTCAGTTAGAGAAATCAAAAAATAAACTTAAGGAACACATTTATTAAACTGCCATTTTTATTTACATTAACAATATGTTTACACAAGAAATTCAGTGTGACAATCCAGTAATCAAAGTTTGTTTATTGACATACTGTCCTTGCTAAATTAAGCTGCTCCAAAAAGAAAAAAATCATGGCCAGATATAGGAAAGCAAATGAGCACTGCAGACAGAGGGCTCTATTTAAGTGATCTTTAACCAAACCATCAACAATGCAGCTTGATTTGGAGCATGTGGGCCTTGGCAATCCTGATGTTGTAAACAATACATCTTCTGCATGTACTAATTATCTTAATTTTTCATAGGTGTGTTTTGGGTGTAACTTTAAATAAACCAATCAGCATGTCTTTTGCTATTTTCTTTGAAGAACTAGGTGAAATCTGACTTTGGCAGATAACTATTAGGGGCATGGTAGCTCAGTAGTTAGGGCGTTGGTTGGGCTATCACTCTGAAGGTTGGGGGTTCAAATCCTAGGTCCACTAAAGTTACCAATGTGGGTCCTTGAGCAAGGCCCTTAACCCTCACTGCTCCAGGGATGTTGTGATTAACCCTGTGCTCACCTTATAAGTCGCTTTGGATAAGAGTGTCTGCTAAATGACCAAATGCGAATGCATACTATTACAATGGTGCACTGTGCATTTTTTTGGTGATGTAAAGAATGTAAAAATGTTTTTTGTATTCTGTTTATTGTTGGAAATTTACCTGAACACACCTCATTTCAAGGACACCATCAGTGTCGGTATATTCAGTACCATTGCTATTTTACTGGCAAAGGTCATAAATATAGACTGTTGGCAGGTTGTAGCAATGAGCATCGCATCACGCCTTGCGCAGGATGTAATAGGTGTAAAATCTAAATATTACTTTTAGTTATTATCTTCAGCATTGTAGGCTGGCTAGTAGATATGCAGATACACCAAATGTTTTCAGTTTTGTAATTTCCTTGTGCTGCTGCTAATGCTTTCACCCTTTCCTGCTCTGCTTCAAACAGCTCTTTGGTGTTTGGGCTGATGCTTTATAATTCCCTTAAGAAGTCTGTAGTGGCTGGCAGCTCTGCATATTAAAATAAACTGGCATTTTTTTAGTAGACATCCAGAAGCATTGCACTCATTGAGCAGAAGAAGGCCTGTAGACTTAAAAAAGTGCAAAGGCTGTGAGTTAACATGGACGTTAATAGAGAATGCTAAAGGATGCTCAAAGGCTTTTGAAATAAGCTGAAGTCTCCAGGTGGCACAAAAAAGAGAAGCACTAGGCTTACTGTATATCACCAATGAAAGAATAGAAAATATCCCTAAAGTTCTTCTCCAAAGTAAAGCAGGAGAAACAGATATATGGCACAGGAATCAAGGACTGAACAGAACCAATAATAACCAATAAATGATTAACCAATAATCATTGGTAATATAAATAATAACCAATACAAACAATAACCAATAAATGATTAACTCAATAAATTGAACTGGAGTAAGGTGATGATGATAAGGACAGGCCAGTCATGACAGCCTTACTAACAAGATGGGTAAGATATATCTCTACCTGATCCTTCTCAATATTAGTCCTGGAAATTGTGTTGGAACACAGTGGGGCCATGACGACCTCTGTCACATTTCACAGGAAGACAAACTAAAGGATATGTGTGAAACTGGGTGAAGAAAAACAGAGAACAGTCAGTTCGGTCTTAAGCTGAGAATATTAAGAACCTCCAACCATGAAGGACAAGTGGCAGCCACAGGCAAAAACATAATAGAAGTCTGAGAAGATGAAAGCAGTATCACAAATAATGTTTCTGGATGATCACTAAGGACCTGAGAGGAAGAACATAAGAACCTTTAAGTCTGCTGGTGAGAATCATATTTGGTTGAGGAGAAATCATTTTATATAAATAAATAATAAACAAAAAAGGCATTGAAGTCTGGAAGAAGGTGGAAAAATTCACTCGACAGTCCCCAGGTAAAGGTTGTTCCTGCCACAGCAGCAGGAATAGAAACATAGGTGTAGGATAAGCCCATAGGCTTTAAAAAGAAGAGCAAGGTTGTAGGTTTGCGTGAAGCTAATGGGGAAGCTAAACTGATGGCAATGGATTAGCACAGAAGCTAATAGATAAATATACTGTTACAGGTAAGCAGGGAAAGTGAACAGCGGACAGACACAACAGCACATTTGTCTATGGATTTATTTATTTATTTATTTTATTATGGATCAATGTATGACTTCAAACACAGACCATTTATATGTAAACTTGAAGACTAAACATTTTTAAAGCTGAATGTTTTTTTAACATATAGACCTGTACCTATGCAGTTTCACAGAGATCTAAGGAATCAGTGATTGATTGTTAATTACATGTTCCATGGACAATATGGAATTTGAATGCAAGAATTTTGCTTAATGCTAAAGTATGTTTGCCTTACCAAAAGGCATGCTTCCTAAAGCTCTTCCCTTATTTAAATCATCTTGCTTCCTAATTATAGGGCTGAGACCACAGCTTCTGGGCGTGGTCCCCAAAAAACCATTAAGCTTACGGTAAAGACTAAAAGCCTTCACCACATCAGCCTGGGCATGTTCACCATCAAGCTACTGCATTCATTCAAACATACATGTTTACCCACGCTCTTAATTTTCACAAACAACACATGCACCATATGAGCTACTTAGTTTACTTAGCTCTGTACAATTTTTGAAGCTGTAAAATCGTATTTAATATTATTTGTTATAAATTGGCAGTTTACAGCTTCAGACTGAGAGAAAGTGAAAATGTCATGTCTATTGCATCTTAAATACATATAAAAAGCATATTTTTAAAGAGAAAGCTTTAAAAATAAATCGCTTACTGCCTTACCTTTTCATTAACTGCTGAGTAATAGATAACCTTGTGTTAGGGCTAAAAGACAAATATGTTGTACCATGGAGTAACAAAAAGTGGTAACAGTGATAAGTGACCAAAATTAAGTGAAGCCATCTCTCTCTCTCTCTCTCTCTCTCTCTCTCTCTCTCTCTTTCTCTTTCTCTCTCTCTCTCTCTCTCTCTCTCTCTCTCTCTCATATATACAGATGCTAGTAAGTCTCTTTTGTCTGTAGCTTAATAAAAAAATGAAAAGCGTATCATATCATTACATATAAATAAAGATATTTTCAAAGAAACAAGTCAGTAAGTAAGTGAGTAACCATTCAGTTTTTTATTACATCAATGAAAGATTATTATTATGTGGTGGAACTAAGGTTTTTACCTTTAAAAGAGATTAATAGTGTAGTTACATAAGTTTGCTTGGGTTGGTAGAACACCAATGAACTGCATATCTCTGGAACAGGTAGGGAAGCTTAATTGTGTAAGATGAAAGAACAGTAAGAAATGCATCGCTGTAATCAAGCTGAAAGATATTATGGCCTTGGACTAGTAGTTTAGTAGCCTGACATCAATATAACTAAAGGTTACCCACAGAGCTTTAATGATGTTCTGTTTTATTTAGAATTTCAGGTTGAAATGAATAAAGATTTTTTCTGAAATGTTCCAGAGCTAATTTTTACAGGCTTTTAAACAGTTGTCAATGAGGCCCACATATATATTCAAGCAGAACATGTGGAGTCATCTGGGGTGAAGGACATGTGTAGCTGGGTGTCATCAGCATAGCAATAAAATGAAAACCATGGGCCTGAATTAAGGAGCACAATAAGGTCATATAGAATGAAAACTGGGGGCCCAAGAGCTGAGCCTTGGAGCATGCCAAGGCTGGGATCGGAACCCCGGCAATAATGCAGCAATAGATGATTATTTTAAAATGAAAATGTATTCATTTTGACATGGTTTTAATGTAGCTTTTGCAGTACATGTTTTACCAGCAACAATTTTTCTTTTAATATTGCAGCATTACATTCCAGCAATCCACCATTCCAGCATCATGTACATTGACAATTAAACTTAGATTCTCCATTAATTGTAACCTTAATTATTTACCTATTTTGCATATATTATTCATCGTGGATCAATGTATCCCTCAATAATATGCTATTAATGTGTTTATATAATTGTTTGGCTAGCTTTAAGGGCTAAACAATTATTATAAATAAAACAATGAACTGTCCCTAGTCCCTTAGCAGTATATCAGGCCGAGCAGTTCGTTTGATGCTCTTAACAGAACTTTATCATCTATTGAAACATGACTTAAAAGGTACTTAAGTCAATTGCTTACATTAGTTTCTAAAGTGTGTTGTGTTGTCACCTATAGATCACAGGCTCTCTCTTATCATGTTACACCAAATCCCACTTAGAGAATCACTGACTGTTAACATTAGTTCCTGCAACTTAATCATTCTGTGTACACGTCGCTCTCCATTATGCATTTGGAGGACTCTTTATTTTTGTGTGTGTTGTTTTGTGTTGGGTGTTTCATGTAAGACATCCATTTGGACATCAGAGCCCATGTTTCTTTGAGCTTAGAGTAGCTGAGCCATTTGTGCCCTGGGGCAGTGCACTGTGTATGTGTTTTTCTGTGTGCTTGTGCGTGACATGACCTAGGATCGGGTGGTGCCGCAGAAAAGGAGACAGACATGCCTGCTACCTGAGAGGCTAGAACGTTTGATCAGTGAGCTGTCAGGCTGTCCACCCCTCCTCCAGGTCTGCTTTGACCTGTGCCATCAGCATTTCTCTGTCAAAGAACCTCTTTCATTAGTCCATCTTTGATGGGCATCACCAAAGCAGGATATTCTGCAACCCACATACATGCTTTTGTGTGCATGAATTGTCTATTCCAGACATTTGCATAACCGCAGGTCTCGATTAAACTGTCACAGGTTTTGCTGACCCACAGAATCAATCACGTAGATATTTCGACTGCACATCCTGAGCAGAAATATTCCTAAAAAACACGTACAGTGTACGGGCTTGTGCAAGTCCGAGTAGATATGTTTTCCCTAGTGATTTTTCTGACAGCCTCTTTCATCCAGACTGAACCCCCGGTGTGTGCTCTGGCAAGTCGCCCTCCTTTTCTCACGCTTCTCCGCATGCCACACGCTCTCAGCCCTGTTTATTGACACTGCAGTCATGGGAAATCAGATGGATTTATTTGGGCTTTTTTTGGGGGGTGGGGGATAACTCAACTGATGATTTGAGCATGATTTACAGAGATGAGAAAATGAGAGAAAAATTATCAGACATTTGAAACAGCACTGTATTGCTGACTTAAGCATAAGGCATTAAATATGTTAAATGAACTTCTTAACTTTTACACTTTAACCTTTGAATACATCATTTGACACTTATTCAAGAGTAGTAATTATTTATTAAGTACAGCTTACTTTTCTGACCACGACATGTTTGATTTCTTATCCTTAACATTCTAGGTGGCATTTAAGTCAGATCCCTCAAAAAAGTGCAGTTGTACTAATGAGCCACCAAGAAAGAGGACAACTTGGATAAACAGGACAACTTGGATACAAAATGTACTTTTAAGGTAAATTGTACGTTTCAATGCTTTAATATTTTAATTTCAGGCTTTTACGGGATGCATGTTTCTGCATATCGGCACACAGCAATTACAGTGACACCTAATGTATAAATTAATATAAAAAAATATATTAAGGTGAATCCAATTATATTGTGTTGTGCCGAGCAATTATTTGTGTAAGAAAATTGTGGATTTGGCTCTGTATTTCTTTGCTTTTATTTTGGCAGTGTGCTGTGCCTCAGGTAGCTTTACCACACCCTGGTTGTTCTACCTTGCCTTGTAATTACCTTTGAATTATTGGCCTGCTACTGCAGCAGTGATGGTGCCTAAATACCTCAGCCTTGCTTTTGATTTCGTTAATTTTTTTAAATTACTGTTCATGTAACTTTTTATTTACATTAAAATATATATGACCAGGGCGGCACGGTGGCTTAGCGGTTAGCACATTCGCCTCTCAGCACTAAGGATTCCCGGTTCGAATCACCATCTGGGTGGAGTTTCCATGTTCTCCCCGTGTCCGCGTGGGTTTCCTCCGGGTTCTCCGGTTTCCTCCCACAGTCCAAAAACATGGATCAAGTCAATTGAATTCTCCAAATTGCCCCATATAGTGTGTGTGGGTGGGTGTGTGCCCAGCGATGGATTGGCGCCCTGTCCTGGGTCTGTCTGCCCGGCGCCCGGGGTGTTCTCCCCTGGATGGGCATGGGGAGCCCCACCGCGACCCTACTAGAGGATAAAGCGGGAGATAATGAATGAATGAATATATATGACCAATACCTGAACCACAAGGTCTCCGGAGCTGCTGGAGTTTTAAAAGGCGATGTTCAGTTATTCATTCATTCGTTCATTCATTATCTTCTGCTTAATCCTATATTTGGGTCGCGGGGGGGTTCCCCATGCCCATCCAGGGGAGAACATTTCGGGCGCTGGGCAGATACACCCAGGACAGGGTGCCAATCTATCACTGGGCACATACTCACACCCACAAACACACTCTACATGGGGCAATTTGGAGAACTCAATTGACTTGATTCATGTTTTTGGACTGTGGGAGGAAACTGGAGAACCCGGAGGAAACCCACATGGACACGGGGAGAACATGGAAACTCCACCCAGATGGGGATTCGAACCGGGAATCCCTAGCGCTGAGAGGCGAACGTGCTAACCACTAAGCCACCGTGCCGCCATGTTCAGTTATACTTAATCTTATTACTCTGCCTTAAAGATGCCAAATCAAATGTATTCAAGCAGTGACATTGAGGTGTTTAAAATGCCAGCAGCATGGCAGCCTCTGATCCACTTGTAGTAGCACAACACACATCGCCACACCACCACCAACAAATCAGTGTTACTAAACTGATTTATAACTGATTTAATTGACCACAGCTGTATGCAGACATACAGGTGTTTGAATTATAAAGTACATCTATATGTTTAGCTACAAGTAAAGCAGCTATAATCCATTCATTCATTCATTATCTCCCGCTGTATCCTCTATTAGGGTCGCGGTGGGGTTCCCCATGCCCATCCAGGGGAGAACGTCTCGGGCGCTGGGCAGATAGACCCAGGACAGGGCGCCAATCCATCGCTGGGCACACACTCACTCACACTCTATAGGGGGCAATTTTTGAGAATTCAATTAACTTGATCCATGTTTTTGGACTGTGGGAGGAAACCGGAGAACCCGGAGGAAACCCACGCAGACACGGGGAGAACATAGAAACTCCACCCAGATGGGGATTCGAACCGGGAATCCCTAGCGCTGAGAGGCGAACGTGCTAACCACTAAGCCACCGTGCCGCTGCAGCTATAATGTATAAAAAAATATGAAAACAATGATGTGGATGTATGTATGCATTCACACCAATTTTGTTCCTGGCACAGTTTCGCAGTCTGTTTGACTAATGCATCCACTTATTCCCTTTCAGAAATATATGTAGGTCATACTGTACTATTCTATTTTAAATTTCACCCTTAAAGGATGTTGCAGTACAATAAAGCTTACTAAATTACTTATTTAAATGCGTTCACTCACAAGACACATTTAGACACATTTACCATGTTCCCGTAAAAGCGAGCTGTCAATGACCAATTTCACATTCATGTCTTTACAAAAAGGGAGAGGGTAGATTAACAACAAACAAACAGTAAAAGCCTTATTTTTCGAACTGAAGGCCGAACAAAGTAGAAGAAATCCATGGAAACAGATTTCCATCTAATTGCGTCTGTGCTGACTTCCTGTGTGCAACCTCAGTAACTAGGAGCAACAATAAAGATAGGACACGGAGGCGGCAGGCTGCCAGGCACTTGGGACTACACATGATGAAATGTGGCAATAGCCAACCAAATATGTCTGTGTCAAAGAAGACGTGTTTTTAAGAGATGGAAAGAACCTGTTGCAGCCTGTGCCGAATGTTTTATGTACTGTGCAGTGTAAGGTTGGAGCCGTGAGGCTGTGGTTGTCTCTGAAAGGCCCCTTGGGGCAACTATTCTGTCTTAATCTTCTGACTTTACTGTCTGACTTAGGAACAGTGATATTATCTGTAATCTTCTGTTAACATATTTTATATATAATTTCTAGGTTGCATCTATATGATTAATTGGCTGCAAACCATTCATAATAATAACAGATATAACTTAAGAAGACTTTAAAATTGGACATTTTAAAACCTGAACAACCTGCCAGCCCAATAACATAAATGATACTGGCATGTCTACAGGTCCTCATGAATATAGTACAAAATTCATTCATTCATTCATAATCTTCTGCTTTATCCTATATTAGGGTCACGGTGGGGTTCCCCATGCCCATCCAGGGGAGAAAGTTTCAGGCATTGGGCAGATACACCCAGGACAGGGCACCAATCTATCGCTGGGCACACACTCACTTACACAGACACACTCTATTTGGGGCAATTTGGAGAACTCAATTGACTTGATCCATGTTTTTGGACTGTGGGAGGAAACCAGAGAACCCGGAGGAAACCCATGCAGACACGGGGAGAACATGAAAACTCCACCCAGATGGGGAATCGAACCAGGAATCCCTAGTGCTGAGAGGCGAACGTGTTAACCACTAAGCCACCGTGCCGCCTGGTACAAAATTTACTATTTAATTCATTCATTCATTATCTTCCGCTTATCCTCTATTAGGGTCGCGGTGGGGTTCCCTATGCCCATCCAGGGGAGAACGTCTCGGGCACTGGGCAGATAGACCCAGAACAGGGCGCCAATCCATCGCTGGGCACACACTCACTCACTCACACATACACACTCTAAATTGGGCAATGTTGAGAATTCAATTAACTTGATCCATGTTTTTGGACTGTGGGAGGAAACCGGAGAACCCGGAGGAAACCCACGCAGACACGGGGAGAATATTTAATTTGTGATAAATAGATATGTGTATGGCATGAGCTCTAGATCTCTGATAAATATTATTTATCTTAATCATAGCTGAAGTTGCAAATTGACTTAATCCCCTTTTTTACTTAATTTAATTGTTTAATCTTCTAAAAGGGCGGCACGGTGGCTTAGTGGTTAGCACATTCGCCTCTCAGCGCTAGGAATTCCTGGTTCGAATCCCCATCTGGGTGGAGTTTCCATGTTCTCCCCGTGTCTGCATGGGTTTCCTCTGGGTTCTCCGGTTCCCTCCCACAGTCCAAAAACATGGATCAAGTTAATTGAATTCTCAAAATTGCCCCATTTAGAGTGTGTCTGGGTGAGTGAGTGTGTGCCCAGCGATGGATTGGCGCCCTGTCCTGGGTGTATCTGCCCAGCGCCCGAGACGTTCTCCCCTGGATGGGCTTGGGGAACCTAATAGAGGATAAGCGGGAGATAATGAATGAATGAATGAATAATCTTCTAAAATGTTCATCATAGGATCACATTTCAGCACACAATGATGAAAGATAAAGAAACAGTCTGGACAGGTTACTGTTCTATTTTATAGCAGAAACACTTTAGAGCACAAACACATTTAATTTCCTGTGGGAGGTAATAAGAACTTCTGCTAGACACTGTGGAACATGCAAAAAAAGACAAAAACACAGGACTTTCTTGCTTTGATGTGACAAAGATGTCTTCTCTGCAACACCATGCATAAAAAAGTATATACAAATATAAACAAATCAAATGTTGCTTTAATGTTCTCAACCCAGATGAATAAAAAGCAAGGCCACTATTATTAAAGTACAGTACAAAATTTAAGGTAATATCTAGGAAAATAGTTTGTAGTTTTTATAAAGCCACCTATATTACTCTGTTCTGACTGTTGCTAATGTTCTAAATCAGTATTATATTATATTATATTGCTTATTTTTAAAGTTCATGAAGTTAGTGCTTCCACTTAAAAACAATAAAGTGGGTGGAATAATGGTAATTTCTGTGTGGGGTCTGCATGTTCTCTTCGTTCCTACGTCATTTTTTTTCTTTTACATTTCATGGACATGCCAACAGGTAAATTAGAGATAATAAATTGCTACATGATGGTATCGCTTGTGACAGTTCCTGTCGGGAAATAGCCGCTGATGCAGTCCAGATGTTAAACTCCTAAACAAACAAACAAACTACAGGGATCTTTCAGTGAACCCCTTTCCTTGCAGAATTTAAATGCATTCAACTAAAGCAGCAGTGCTCTAAGAACAGCTTTGAGTCTTGCTCAACTATAAGATAGCCGTTGCATTCCTGAGGTTTTGAAAGTGGGTGACTATGCAGGGCACGTGTTTTGTTGTAAACAACATGGTCAGAATGCTGCAGTGCTGTTTGATCATGTCTCATCTAGCAGCCCAGAAATTTATAGTCTGCTAGAGACGATGCATGGAAATAGGCATCGAGCCTGTCTCACTGTTGTTTTCATGTTGGCATATTTGCTCAACTCGAAAACTATGTTATTGATATTGATGTTAAATACCTTGCACACATATTTCAAGTCAAACCACAAATTTAAGTACATCGGTATCTACCTACACCAAATAATGTTGAGAGTGTTTATAGATGACTGCAACATGATTTTTATAATGCTAAAAAGACAATCACTGGTTAATATAGTGCAACCTGTGATGCAGGTACAGGCACAAATGTACTAATCAGCAGAGGAGGGCTTAGTGCAGGTAACAGAGGCAGCTTACAACAGGTAGTGTATATGTATGTGTGCTGCAGGTGGACATGTTTAATACTGGCCAGGTAGCTGTCTGCACTGCTTACCTGTCAGCATGTCGTGGGAAAGCTGTCTGTGTGTGTGTGTGTGTGTGTGTGTGTGTACAAGCAAGAAAGGGTAAAGGAAAAAAGAGAGAATGTGTATAAGAATACAGCCCCCGCACTGAATGTGCGTCTCTCCTAAACTCGGTGGACATTGTGCATTGAATGCTGGAGACGCGCTGCAGCCTGTTTGTCCCAGACGGCATGGCTCCTTGGGGCCCAGCCCAGGCACAGAGCTGCCTTTGTCAGTATAATTACTCAGCTTCTCTTATGTTGCTGCAGCCTCAAGTATTACTGATCCCCTTAGCTGCAGATGAAGACCTGTTTAGGAAGATATATTCTCACACTATTATGCACAAATTCTACATTACAAACACAAATGCACTTTCTTAGTGCATTTGTGGTGCACTTGTATCAAGTACTTGCACAGAAAGAGGACCAGCGAATCAAATTTTTGACTATCAGTGGATGAGTTGTGTTAGCGTTGCACTTTTCCACAGCATGCTGAGACCTGTTTGCACAGATAAACCTGACCCAATCTTAAGATGCCTTCATTTTATTTAGTAGTTGTTCCCCCTTAAGCAAAGAAAGACAGGTTGACTCGCAGCAGAAGGTACCATTACCTGTATAGTAAAAGAATATTAAACTGGACATTTAATGAAGCCAGTCTTAAAAGACGTTAGCACTCAAGTACACTTTGAGTTACAACCCCCCCCCCCCCTGCAACCCTAATAAAGGATGAAGTGTATTTTCTGTGGCCCTTCCTTTTTCAGCACTATTCCTCAAGGTGTGAAGCCTGCTTTTTGTGAGCGATCCCCTTCTGTTCCTTTTACTTACCCTGATTGCAAGGGTCACTTGTAGCCTGGCATGCTGTTACTGCTAAAGCTACGATGCACCCACTCTCCACTAGCTGCCTTCCACTGCTGACACCTATGTGGTTGGCCCTAATTAGAGTGCGCAGTGATTTAGGCTAAATTTTAAAGCACAGCATGTCTGCCAAGGGCCGGAATATTTTCCACTAATATATAATGACTGGCAGCTATGGCATTTTAACTTAGAAAACTCAAAAATACAGAAAATGTACCCTTAAATAACAACATTGCAAGAACAATAAATAGATCTTACAACACTGGCAAGACTAAGTTGCAGCGTTGGGATCCTAATTCCTTGATCATATCATAAATGTGATCTAGAACTTGTGTTGTCTTTTGTTTTTTTAATAAACTATTTTAGTTTCTTGGTGTATTTAGAACAAAATACCATTTTAAAGACACAAGCTCATGCCAAGCCAGTATGGTCTGGAGTGGCACTAAAGGAAAATTATTGTTTAATTCTAATCCTTTTAGCCTAATGGATGTGTTGGATTTACTTTTTTTAAGTTGGCCTTTAGCAGAGTGCACGATGGAAAAGTCATATATGTGCAAAGTGAGCATTGCTTTCCTCCCTTAAAGCAGCATTTCATTTTTGTCACCACTCCAGTTAGGTGATTAGGTATAGTATTACAGTCAGTATTACTCATTTCACCATTTATCAACAGCTAAAGTGAGCAATTAGTGATTTACAGTCAGCTCAGGAAATTAAATTACATGCTCAGTTTGCTGTTGTTATTTGTGTGGCAGACTTCTGCATTCTTGCTGATGTATCATTGGAAGAGTATAAGAGTAAAAGTATATATTCTTTTGTTCAAAGCTGCTTTTAGTTTAATATTAAATCTGGCAATTCTGTCATTTTGTTTGCTAGCCTATCCTTATGTTCATTTAGTTTCCTTTTATCTTATAGTCATCAAGCATTTCACTCTGTGTTCATACTGACTGTCCTGCGTCAGTTCTAAAGAAGTTTTTTTTAATCATTGTAGAACAGCTAACTTGGGTATTGAAGGAATATGTGGGTGAGCAGTCAACTGCTACTGATGATTGAGAACATTCAGAATTAAAGTGGACCTAGTGGTCTGAAAGCGCAGCAGTCTCTGCTGGGGGCAGCTTTGTGTCACTCTCATTACTGTGCATTGTGTGCCCTCTCTAGTGGGATAGGATAGGGGGCCAATTGGTTGCCTATGCTTCAATGCTCAATCAGGACTTGAACATAAAAATAGAGCATTTTATGCTGTTTTTCTGGAAATTTTCCTAAAGATTGATATTATAACATTATAATAATGTTGTCAAGGTGAAACTTAAATTAAAAATCCAGAATACAATGTTTCATCAGCTGGTGAAAATGTATGATGGGTGATAACACAGAACAGTCACAAAAGGTTAACGTAACAGAAAGCATGGTTATTAATGATCCACATTACTTTATACAGCAAATTTTACATTAGAACACTGTGATTACCTTGGATATACAACCTCTCTTCTAAAAATAAATCAAGCTTATTTAATTCATTCATAAACAGTGAGGGAGTTTTAGAGAGAGCAGTGCTGCTGTAGTTTAATTTAAACACCTCAATGACATAATTCCTGGGATAGGAATAATGCACCACCCAAATAATACCTGCTCTGTGGTGCTACTATTGGGGTCCTGATTATTAGAGAACAGAGTAAAGGGAACTATCATAGTATGTACAAAGTCCATCTTTACTTTAAGTGGAACTGAGAACATGAACATTAATGAACATAAGTGGAGCCTATTTTGGATTTCTATTTGGTTAACTTTGGTTAAAAACAGATTAACTGTTTCTAAATGCAATTAAAATGGCACATTTTGAAGAATCAATAAAAGAAATAGCTTATTGAAACTTTTTCTACTGATTTCAAATATACACATACACCCTTAGTTTTCTCAACAAATTTGTGTGTCTTCTTCATTTGCAAGTAAGAGTTTTAAAGAAAACTACAGGCTGATTGTGCTCTGGCAAATTACGGTAATTTGATTGATTGCTCATATGCAAAGCTTTGGTGTGTATTAAGTGGACTGCATGTAGGTAGACTATTATGTATAATTCTCAGATCTTATCTCATTATCTTTCTTATGCTTAAACCTATATTACAGTCGTGTGTGTATGTGTGTTGGGGGGGCAATGCCCTCATGCCCTCCCCATCCAGGGGAAAACATTTTGGGCAGGGGAGACACACACAAGACTGTGCTGGGCAGACACACACAGGACTGTGCACTAAACCAATGTTGGGCACACACTCAATTACAGGGACACATACACTACATAGGGGAAATTTATAGCAGCCATTTCACCTTGAATCCATGTTTTTGAACTGTGGAAGAAAACTGGAGAACCTGAAAAAAACTCATGTGGACACACGATACAATTTTTCATACTAATTTCAATAATAAAATTTGGATTTTTATTCAGTACGGAGACAGAAGAGTAGAATTTAAAAGCAATTTAACCAATCTACGCCCACCTTCCTCCTCCACTTGCTCCCTTTTTTCACCACAGCAAGCCATCTGGCTTGGAGCCACCTCCTACATTTCAAATCAGCCTGCTGGCGCCCAGTGCAACCACATTGTACCTACAGGTTAGCTGCAGCCACATTTGCTGGCATCCAGAGTAATTTTGGATTGCATTTATTCAGATGTCATGTTACCGGTTCCCAGACCACAATTGACTAATCAGTCCACCTGTGGGTGGCAGTGCTGCACATAAGGTCTACACACATGTAATCTTGATATTCTGTCAGTAGATCTTCTGTTCAGCAGCTTCAATAATTGTTCCCATAATGTCGCACAATATCAAAGAAGAGGGGGTATAAACATATAACACAGGTTAAAACCCAGTGTTGTCCATAAAGTTCTGCAACTTGAAGTTATTTTAATCACTTTATTTGTTTAGCTAGTTGTTACCATATAAGATTTTAAACAATTTGACTCAAATTACAAAGTTGCATATGGATTATTATGCGGGTAGCAAGGTGGTTTAGTGGTTTGCACGTTCATCTCTCCATGGTGGGGATCCAGGTTTGAATCCCAATCTGGATAAAGTTTCCATGTTCTCCCCGTGTTCACATAGGTTTCCTTTGGGTTTTCTGGCTTCCTCCCAGTCCAAAAACTTGGCTTTAAGGTAAATTGAATGCTCTAAATAGCCCCATAGTGTTGTGTTGTGTGTGTAAGTGAGTGTGCGCCCCCCCCCCCCCTGCAACTCTTGTAGGGGATTCAGCAGAATGGTTAAATGTATGAATATAGAACTACCAGACAGACAAATAGTGATATACCAAAAAGATTTCTTACACAAATAATGGTTTGGATTTCCATATTATCTGACTGAAAATGGAAAAATCCTTATACAGATGCAGCATAAATTGTAAATGAAAGATTTATTAAAAAGAAGGAAACACTATTTGTGCTGAAAGCATGTGTCAGTTTATTAGTTGTTCTATGACAATGCATTAATTCACCAGTCACATATATCATACTTACTCGACAGTAGCCTCTGGACTTTCATTAGCACATGGTACAGATATGTTGTAAAATAAAAGACTACTCAACTGACCAAATATCGGTTATGTATATAAACATAAGACATTATAAATTATTCTAGTTAGGACAACTGTATGATACCTATTGTACTTCATGCAGAACATACCCACAACACAAGCAGAGCAAATATCAGAAGGTGAAAAGGATTCTTTTTGGCCTTCAATAAGAAACCCTGTAGCAGCATAGGAATGGTTTGACGTCACATCACTCATTAAAACTCCCTCACTTCATCCTGGCTCTAAATAACTGATCCTCACAAATAAACAGTTTAACAATGGCTAGTGAATTATGCACAGTAAAATTCCAAAGCAATGTGATGTGAAATCTCTATTTTTTGTAATGAATCTGACATTAATTTAACCAAGGTAGAACAATAGTGTAATTATGCATATGCTGAGCTAAGTAGATTACGATCCACAGGGTAAAATGTGGTTATAGGACAGTGTTGGTCTGATATGCGGAGGTTGCATATCTATGATGCCAATTCCACAGACCCTTCCTCCTCACCATCAGCCCGGTTGGCACGGATCTCCACTAGTGTGTGGGCAAAACGTGCCCAGTCTTCACTGTGTGCTGAAGCCAGCTGTAAACAATAGACAGAATTTAAGTACATGACAAATTTGCCACAACCACCCAGCAAAGTCCAACATACCTCATTAGGATTGACTTCTGATATTACACTTAAGGAGAACCATGTATTTTATGATTGTAGAGAACATTAATAGCTGTTGTTGGTCCTCTCAGTGATGAATATTTATGACAATAATGATCATGAGCCAGAATGTGCCGTCACATTCTGCTACAAAAGTCAGACGAGATAAGACGGCTCGGCTGCCTGTCACTGAGTTCGAGACAGAGAGAGAGAGAGTGGGGGGTAGATAAGGTGACTGCAGGCTGTAATTAAGCAGGAATAAAGTGGTGGGAGGAGATGACAGCTACATCTAAACCAAAGTCCAAAATCAAACCCGTTTACAGCAGTGGTGTAGGCCTTTAGAAAAAGTCATTAAGGCAAGGCTACAACCCCATTAACACAAACTCTACCTTTAAGAAATATATATAAAATGCATATATATGCATGGACATAAAATACATTTATTACATGTGGATAATAAGGTAAAGTAAATGATAACATTATGGGGGGATAGTTTTCATAATGAAAATAAAAAAACAAGTAGTCTTGTATCTCTACTGATTGTTAAGAAATTAATTAAATTAATAAGAATAATTTACTTTGTCATTTGTCAGCTGTTCTAAATTATTTTTTGATCTTATAAAAGTTGTACAGCAGCTTATTTCTATGTTTTAATATGTATTTACACAGTAAAAATGCAAAACTTACAATTTGGACAACTGGTCTAGGGGCATAATCTTATTCTTCTCATTCAGAACCTAATGAATAAAACTTAAATTTTTACATGTAAAAATGGACAAAAAACTATAAGGTTTTGTAATGATCACTGTCTAACTTTTTTCTGTACACAACATTAACCAAAAATGTGTTTGTTTTTTCCACAAAATATTTGAGTGAAATAAATTTTGTATAATTTTGTATTTCGTATAAAGTATTTTTCTACATTTGGGAAAATGAAATTTCATGAATTATTTTGCCCATAGTTCAAGTTCAAGGTCATTTTTATATAGTGCTTTTTACAATTATATATTGTCACCAAGCAGCTTTACAGTATTCCGAGCCTAAAACCCCTCAAAGGGCAGGCCGAAGCGCCAAAGCCCAGTGCGGGACTCATCCTCCTTGAGTGGCTGTGGTTGTTAGATTGTTTGCAACATTTATTGTAAGTATTATGGACATCTAATTAGAAATAATCAATAAAAATATATTAGTAAACATTACAAGTAAACATTAAACTTTTAATAATCATTAATGTATAGTACAAATATACCACAATGTCAGAAGTGGTACAATGAAAGTGCACCAAGTACCCCTGCTTTTCTCTTCCTCAATGACATAGACTATGTTATGTGCCTTTTTCAGCATTTATGGAAAGCTTCTGGTAAAAATAAAAAAGCTCCCACTCTGCTACAACATAACTCTGGAGCTACAGTCAGTTTATTGATGACCCACCATTATCATCAAGCCAGATAAACCACACTTAAAACCAGCACACTCTCCAATTACTACACTACACAAGGCTAAAATTAGGTTGTACCCCACACACGGCAAAACCAGTTTATGAAAAGAGCACAGCAAACAGGGCAGTCGCGGCGGCTCTGTGGTGGTTAGGTCTTAAGAAGGCTGTTTTAAAATATGGGATGAAGAATAGCACTGAAGCCCAAACAAGCTAGTCAGACTGAGGGGTAGGTAAAAACATAAAAAGCTTCTAATGTAGACTCTGTCATATAGAGTGAGATGATTTATTGCATGAAGCATTTGCTTGGGAAGTGCATTATACAGTGTAGTTAAGATGATGCACTGCAAGCACTGATGAAATACAAAAAATGCTGCGCATTTAAATGTCAATTAAAAGAGATAACTTACATACATGACTGTTTCATAAACCTGTTTAATGTGTTTTCAAAGTATTGATTTTGTCATTATGTACTCTTATTCCTATACATATTCTATGCATATAGCATATGTAATATAACCAATTCAACAATTAATAGGTACAAAACTCTAAATAGCATTTTAAATAAATATATAATAACATAGGAAACTATTAATATTATCTTTAACCCCAGCCTACCTCTCCAACATCATAAATCCAGAGTCGACCCTCTGAATCTCCCACTGCCACCTCCTTGCCCCCAGATGCCCAGTGCACCCGGTTTAAAGCAGGAGTTCCCTCAATAGTCACACTTGCTGTGGGCACCTGTTCAAACAACACAGAAAGATTATGGTACAGAGACATCCTTTTATTCATTATCTTCCACTTAATCCTATACCAGGACAGGGCACCAATCTATCGCTGGGTGGTTCAGAGACAATTATTGTCTATCCCATAAAAAATGTATAGACAAGTTAAAGGGCACACCAAGTATAGAGATTTTAATGGAGAGTAGGGTGGCTGGTGCTAAGCACTATACTCACTATACTTTTTTTAATATGGACGTAATATTATATATATATATATATATATATATATATATATATATATATATATATATATATATATATATATATATATATATAAATCATATATATATAATTTCTTTATTATTAAATAATTGAATAATTATGGCCCAGCAATAGATTGGCGCCCTGTCCTGGGTGTATCTATGCTGAAATGCTGAAATTTTTAAAGTTATACTGCAAATTATTATCTTCAAAATAAAATAAATACAAATTAAAAAAATATGTATGGGCTTGGTTGACACCTAATTTAGGTAAATACATACAGTACATTTGTCTTTTTATAATACTCTAACTACAAAATTTTACAGTAAATACTGAGCTAAGTAGGTATTTTGAATTCTTTCACTGCAATGCATTTGCTTACCACCAATGCCGGCATTTATGTGACATTTATTAGATGAAAGTGTCTAGTGACATTTACTAATTGCAGAGGAAAAATGAAAGCCAAAGCACTTTGTTGCTGAATCTTTGCAACAGAGTCATCAGACAGTACATGATGCAAAACACTGCTTATAGAGTGAAACGGTGCTTTATAAAAAGTTTTATGATAGCAATTGAGCAATAAAATAATAACATTACATATCTGACTGTAAGGCATTGACCTATCAGAGGGAGATGATTCAACCACTGACAGGAGGAGACAGTCTTATTTTAGAAAGTGACTGCAGTTTAATACTTAATACAGAAAGGTATGAAACCTCTAATTACATGTGTATAATGATACCCAAAATAACCAACCTAAACATGTATGTACAGTAGCTTTCGGATATGTACAGAACATTTAGGACACTATATGCAATAATCAAAGGTGACAGAAGATGGCCATTACTTGAGTTAAAGTACTAGTATATTGTAAAATAATTACTTAAGTATAAGTAAAAGTATGTTTTTTTTACTCAAGTTGAAGTATAAAAGTGCATGCTCCTACATGTACTTAAAGGCAAAAAGTAAAAGAATCCATTAAAAAAAATCACTTCTAATTTTAACAGGATATCTTTTTATTCAAATTAAAGGTGCACAAGCACCATCACATGAAAACTGCTTTAGTTACATATTGTTCATTTTACAAGAATCCTATCCAAAACCATGTGAATAATAGATATATCTAATATTCTTGAATGTTCTAAAGTGCAAAAAAAATTAACTAAACCAAATTAAATTAAACCCAAGAAGTGACTGCATAATAACACTGTCAATGTACTGATTCTGAATATCAAACAATACAATACTGAACTCATGTATAGTTTATGTAAACTCAGAATTCTACTGCATGTTTGGACGTAATGTCATCATTCTCTCAGTATAATGTTTCACAGCAGAGGACACCATTAAACAGTGGATAATTCAATCAAATGTCAGCTAATTAATAAATTAATAAAATTAATAAAAATGCAAAACGTTGTAATGTGTCCTTCTCCTGAACCTTAAATTTTAACATTTATTGGCAGACGTAGGCGCTATAAAGAGTTGAGTTTGAGCAAAATGCCGGAAAAATATATAAAGTACACTATGGCAGCACATTTTCACTCATCAGAACCTCAACTCAAAAATGGCACCAAATAAAATGTTTTATATATAAAATTTATTTCAAATACATAATTGCTCACTTACTTTTATGTGCATTTTAAATTTGAAAGGCCATGAGCATTTGTCTCTTTAATGAAGACAAAATTTTATTATTGTATCATGATATTAGTCTGCCTGTCAGCCATCTAATAACAAGTTCAGCACAAAATTTAGATATGGTGTTCTTTTTGCCTAATACAGGTGTTAAATTACAATGATTTTTCAGAGTTCTACCAGATGGGCTTTATAGCATGATGGGCTTCAAGCATGATGGTTTTTCTAACAGTACTACACTGCCTGTTCAGACATTCTTAATATTTTGTTGGACCACTTTTGATCACAGCATGCATTCGCTGTGGCATCATTTCAACAAGCTTTACGGAATTTATTTTTGTCCAAAGTTGCTTAAGGTCTTGAGTTCAAAATGGGAGACTAATAAGTAACTTAAAACATTTTTAAAATATCAGAACTTGACAGTTTCATTCTTGTTATACTGCTTCAGTACCCCTGACTGAATAAATCCTTACAGTTTCCATAACAACAGTGAGTTTAAACATGTGTGCTACTGTAGATAAGAACAATCACTAAAGAAAACCACTGACTGATATGTATAAAGTAATAGTTGTCTGAATGACTGGGCTTTAGTGCATCTGTCAGTGGTCCTGTAATATGGTGACCCTGGAGAAATAGTTAACCACTAATCTGTGGCTACTCAAGATCACCGAAAAAAGAAAAATTTATACAGACCTGAGTAATTATATTGTATACTTAATGTGTGGGAAGTGTCAGGGTGTTTGGTGGGAACAATCAAAGGATTGATTTAAAACAGGTTATGCTGAAATAGCCACATAGAAAGGAGGTTGTTAATGTTTTGATCCAACTTTGACTGGATTGAGGTGTTTTTATTGGGAGTGATGTGGCCTGGGGCTTCAACTGGGATAGCCTAGAGGTAAATAAATTATGTAGGAGCAAGTGTCTGAATGTGTGCAAGGACTTACTTCAGTGTCATTGTTTAGGTTCCACAAATCAAGACGACCCATTCCATCCACTGCAGCAAAAAGTGCCGGATGCACTGGAGACCACATGACATCGTACACATAATCAGCATTGTCCTCAAAAGAGTACAGTGGCTTGTTGTGCTAGGAGGACACAAAAAAGTATAGGCAATGTAAGTTTTAAGGAAAGAATGAGAGAGAGAGTAGGAGAGAGAGTAAGAAATAGAGTAGACTGAGTGGCGCTGTTGCTGCCTTGGGGCCTGTCTGGAAACACACTAATTAAAACCTCTGAACGCTCACACAGTGTCATAAAAAACATAAGATGAAAGTCTCTGCAAAGGTGTACTGTAACCTTAATGTAACAGCTGTCTGGGGAAAACACAAAAAACAGAGTAGAACAGAAAACGAAAAGATAAAGGAAAAGACAGAGTGAGACCAAGAAAAAAAAAACTTGAGGACACATTCCACAGGTATAAGAGACAGTTTGGTATTTGGAATGGAGTTAGCATTATAGCTAGACTTCAGACCTCAGCACTATTACAAACACAGAATAAAGGCTTTTTTTTTTTAAATACTGGACATGCATGTAATTTATATTGATCATCATGAGCTATACAAATCTTTGTATAAAACAAACCTGTGTCAAACTACAAACTGTGTGCATATATAATATTAAAATACTTATTTCCACTTATGTCAGTGGGGTCTTTAACAGCAGAAATTAAATTTTAACTAAAGACAATTGTATAATATTAATAAAAAGTGTCAGATTTTGATCAGATCAAACTGTTTAAATCGATTAAGAATGCAAAACGTTCAGACATTTATTCTTTCATTAATTTATTTTATAAGCTGATTATCTCAATCAGGGGTGCAGGCGGTGTAAGAATCACACCAGCTTTCATAGTTCACAGCTCAAACGGCAAATAATCAAAACGCCCGGGTTACGAATCTATCGCAAGGCAGATAAGACAGACAAGCTATGTGACTAGTACAAAATACACTGCACATCATCTTATCTGTTAAAAGCCCAAATAAGGACTCTTTTAGCACACTTTCTATGTAATATAATTATATTAAAAATATATATGTATTTTTTATATTTAAAAAATTATCTTTTAAATAGGGCGGCACGGTGGCTTAGTGGTTAGCACGTTCGCCTCTCAGCGCTAGGGATTCCCGGTTCGAATCCCCATCTGGGTGGAGTTTCCATATTCTCCCCGTGTCTGCGTGGGTTTCCTCCGGGTTCTCTGGTTTCCTCCCACAGTCCAAAAACATGGATCAAGTTAATTGAAATCTCAAAATTGCCCCATATAGAGTGTGTCTGTGTGAGTGAGTGTGTGCCCAGCGATGGATTGGCGCCCTGTCCTGGGTCTATCTGCCCAGCGCCCGAGACGTTCTCCCCTGGATGGGCATGGGGAACCCCACCGCGAC
>JAFMOD010000407.1:1338755-1384155 GCA_019802435.1 Corydoras maculifer | reverse complement strand
CCTCCGGGTTCTCTGGTTTCCTCCCACAGTCCAAAAACATGGATCAAGTTAATTGAAATCTCAAAATTGCCCCATATAGAGTGTGTCTGTGTGAGTGAGTGTGTGCCCAGCGATGGATTGGCGCCCTGTCCTGGGTCTATCTGCCCAGCGCCCGAGACGTTCTCCCCTGGATGGGCATGGGGAACCCCACCGCGACCCTGATAGAGGATAAGCGGGAGATAATGAATGAATGAATGAATTTTTTAAATATTTATCGGATTGTTATCATAAAAAAATAATAAATGTCTTTTTTTTGCAGAACAGAAATGTTGTCCTGTGATAAAACTACTAACAATATCTACAATATTTCACTATTCATTCGATGCAATAATACTAACATCTTATTAACCAGACTTGATATGCCACATTAAATTATTGTAAAATCTATAATTATGGCTGGTATGTAACAAATGCCATAACCAGTCTGAGCAAACCAGAACATGTAACTAATTTATTCACCAAAAAACTTCAGTCAGCATCAGGAGATTTAATCCATATGACCACTCCCAAATCCCACAGGCGCCAGTACCAAGACAGACAAATCTGGAGTTCTATATAACAGTCTTCACACTTCAACCTGCAGTAAGCATCTTATAATCAGTCATGCAGTTTACACCTGTGTATAAAAATGGGCCAAACCTGAAACTGCTTAACAATAAATTAACAAAAAATTAACAAGAATTAAACATCTAAAGGAACTTCGGCATTTGCTTTTGACTTTTTTAAATGCTTAGACTTTTGTCATCCAGCCCAACCAGCCATGAACAATGAAGTTCACATGATAGTACAGCTGAAGTGAAAAAAAAATCAAAAGCTAATGATACTTGAAATATATAAAGCAAATTGTAAATTAGATAAATAAACATAATTCTGACAGAGCAAGCAGAAGCTAAATCATCATTTATCTCAGTTAAGATATCCGATAATGGATTTTGTGCACCAAACATGTAAAACAATAAATCAGATTCGAATCAGATTAAATTACAACTAATTTCACTGTGTGAATGTAACCCAGGATGTCTGCCTTAAACAAGAGATTGTTTTATATATATTTACTAATTATATATACACATATATACACACTAATTATATATACACTTTTTTATTATTCTTATTTACAAAAATATTTCTGCTTTTTACTATTTTTACACGCTACTGTTCCACAGGACAAATAAATCATCCAGGAACATCACCTTTTCATTTAAGTATTATTCATATTGAGATTTTTTTTTCCATCAAGCTTCTAAAACAGTCCCCAAAGCAAACCAGCCATCTTTATTTCAGCTCTGGTTGTGGAACATTCACCAGACAGAATAATCATTAGTAACTGCTGTGCCATGGCCGCAGTGGGACATCGGTTCAAATCAGGCCACTGCAAGTGTTTTCCTACCCGAGAATGAAAGCCTGGTGAGAAGTGCTCTCATTTCCTGCTGTATCCTTTATATGACACTTATAAAGGGCAGCAAAGTTGCATCAGTTTTAATATTCAACCACCACACAGAGCAATGACTTGTGGATAATGCTGTTAACTAATAAACCTACTTGGTCTAACCCTGTTTAACTACGTGCTGTTTGCTTAACTCGCTTTAATGTCATATTACTTTATTAAGCTAAACTGATATACCATTTACATATTTCTGTGATAAGATTGACAAAGTTTTGCTTAAGTGACTGTGCAGAAAGAGTGGTTTTATATAAATAAACACAAAGCAGTCATAACATAATGTACACAATGAGAGACATGCCAGCATTCCTGTGGTTCTCCTCAAAGACAAAGAGAATTTTGGTTTAAATCCCAATCTAGACCTTAAAAAAATCATCCATCCATTATAAAAGGTTTCTGTTAGTTTCTGTACTAAAAAGTGAGAAAAGGACATAGTAAATATTCTGAAGCCAAATAAAAAAATTAATTGTTATTTGGTTGACTGTATCTGAATACACTTTATAATAGATCACTAAAGCCATGCTCTCATTCTCCTCATGACCATAATTAAAAATCTGGGTCTAAACACAACCTTTCATAATAAAAATTAATAGAGTCCTTTAAAAATGACCTCTATCACAATCTGTGTTTAATAAATATGTTTTGCACCCAGTACATTTTGTTTTGTGTATCTTCTTTCTCATGTACATCACTATATCTTCTAAACTACTAAGTAGTTTCAGAATTGTAATACCAATATTTCTACATGCAAGGTAATGCCTCTGCACGTTAGACATCAGAAAGCTACATTGAAGTTAGGCAGACTATATTAGTATTACAACTCTGAAACTATATCCAATGTATCCAATGATGTACAAGACAAAATGTTAACAGAATAAAACATATCTGGTTCTGAATATAATTATCCATGTGAGAGACAATTTTACAAAAAAAGAATCTATTCCCTGACACTTAGTTAACAATAAAAATAGCTAGTTGCCTTAAAGAGTGCAGTATCTTTTTTTGAAAATAGTCTAATATGTTTAATCAATTATGTGCGTATTACCTTTGTGCTCCATAGTTTGACAGTCCAATCGAATGAGGAGGTGACAAACAGGTGGGAAAAGTCCACTGTACCAACAGCGCTGTGGCAGCTGATTCCAGTCACTGGTCCTTGATGACCCTCAAACATCTCACAGATACCAGCTTTACTGTAGGAAAATATTAAGTTATTAAGCCATAGATATTAATATCCATATACAGGTGTAAAGCACCTTACTGCTACAAGAGCAACCACTGTTTAAGCGCAGATAGCTCAAAAACTTCAAGGGAGAACGTTACCAAACCCGGAGCTTTCAGATGACATCTAGACCTTTCCAACATGGCCTGTAATGTTCTGATAGTCCTCCTAGGTCAGGAGATTTGAAGAACCAAAATTTGTGGGGAAAATACTATGCTATCACTTATAATACTTTAATCTTTTGCACTATTTAAACACAGATAAGCTATAAGACCCAATGGTCGGCAATCACCCAAGGACCCTTTTGTAGTGGACCACTAGATCTTTCTGAAGCCACATTTTTTACTTTAAGCCCTTGGAATGCGGAATATACAGTGCTTTTTAGACCTGGATGTTAAGTTGTAATAAAACTAATGTTATTTATTGCACTGAAACAGACTGTATTTAGGCACCGACAACAGAGATACAAGATCTGAAGTATTTTCTAAAAATGCAAACAGCACAAAAGAAGCCACAGTCATAGTATAAGACACAGTGTTATGGAAAGCAAATAAATATATAAATAATAAGGAAAGGAAGACAATTTTTTTTCACCATGTATTGTTTAACTGAGCTATGTCCAAATATTTCTCTAGTAAGATAAGGTCAACCTAACAAAGGATTATTAATCTATATAATTATAAGCAAAATACTACTACAATATGTTTTTGGATAACATATGCATTTTAAATGTGATAGTACCTAATGAAATGACTCATAGATGTGTGCATGATTTACTTACCTGCCATGCCTAGATGCTGTGTACACAGTCCCTTCCTCACTGCCCACCACATAATTGTTGACATCTCCCACCGGAAAGGCCATTCCAGTCACAGCTACTGGTTTAGATTTATTATAAACCAGTTCCATACTTTCCTAAACACGCAACATTTATGCATGGAAAAACTACATTATACAGCAACTGAAATGATACAAAACCTTGGTTGGTTGCGCAACAGATCACATCGCATAACAATGAAGTCGTCTGAGTACTTTTTTTTTCTATTTGTCGCTTTAGCAAAGCATTAACAATTTAGATAAACATATTCCTTGCACAGGTGCTGTGTCCTGCTAGTAATTTCCCATTTATTATTTTGCCAGGAATATAAAAAGTGATTTCAATCTGATAATAGGAAAATACAAAATAAGAATTAAAGCAATAAAAGTGCAGATGTACCCTAACCTGAGGTTGGGAGAGCATATCCAGACTCCATGAGCACATCCTGCCATCTGTGGACACTGTGATCAGGTTGTTGGCATTTTGAGTCCCAACCACGTTTACACAGTAAACTGGATGCTGCAAATTTAATACACAATAATTTAAAATATATGTGCCTAAAACAATCATGGTTTGTTAAAGCATTAAGCCACAGAAGTACTGTTACTGTGAATAATTTACACATAACAGCAGGTTTTCAAGTGGTGTTGCTTTTTGTGTTATCAAAAGCACTAGGAATAAATATATAACCAAATCATAAATGCATTTTTTATTTAAAAAACTGTTTTCACAGTATGCGGCACGGTGGTGTCCGCGTGGGTTTCCTCCGGGTTATTTGGTTTCCTCCCACAGTCCAAAAACATGGAAGTCAATTGAGTTCTCTAAATTGCCCCTAGAGTGTGTCTGTGTGAGTGAGTGTGTGCCCAGCGAAAGATTGGCGCCCTGTCCTGGGTGTATCTGCCAGGCGCCCGAAAACGTTCTCCCCTGGATGGGCATGGGAAAACCCCCCGCAACCCTAATAGAGGATAAAGGTGGAAGATAATGAATGGATGCTTTTCACAGTATATCATAATTGCTAATCTACTTGTTATAATAAATATGACTTTTCTGCAAAAAAAATGTTAAAATATAACATTTTAACATCTTAATAAACAATTCAAATTTGTGTCATTCTTTTATAATCTTCTTATTAATGTATCATCTGTATCAGCTCAATGGAACAATTAAATCATTTCAGTTGCATTAAGCTAAGGTTTTAGTAAGAGTCAAAAATAATAAAAAAACAAACACACAAAAAAACTGAACTGAAATTTAAAAAAGAGATCACCTGATGTGACTTTTCTATTTTATTGCAGCATAAATCTAATAAAAAACAAATTTTTAGTGCAATTCTAGCCAATAACAGCAATAAAAATAGAGTTTATCAGTATTTTTGTTTAACTTCCCTCAGTTGACACTTTTATCCCGCAATAGACATCGCTGCAATGACAGGGCAAAAAGTTTTTAATCCAGGCTTTGGTTCTTAGTACATGTTTAAAAATATTTATAGGACATCCAACCTATGTCCTATAGTGGTGTCACTAATAGATAAAATTGTAAACTATATTTGTAATATATACATAGTACAACTATATGTAAAATATAGGTAATTGTATTAAGGCATACTATAAAGGTTTAATCCTAAAAGGTATCCATGGTCCTCTTCTTCTATTTCACTACAGGAACATAATATCAGGACTATACCCTGTCACAGGGTAACAGATGTGTGCAGTAGTCCCTTACTTTAACTTGGCACTGGAATGCACTGCAGTGCAAATACAGTTGATTGTGTGAATCCATTATGTCATTATTGCCATTAAATTGATTTTTGTTTTCCGTCCACAATAGGCTCTTTGAGAAGAGTTTGACGGCTCGTTGAGCTGGGGGATGGGACATGGACTTTCATTATTGAGGGCACAGGAGTTTAAACCTTCAGCATGTATGGCATTTAGGGGCAGTATGTGTGGCAGCATAGCACAATAGTGTCCATGCACCTCATCAGTCTCTACCTCTGGCCTGGATTCTCTAAAAATTGCATGACATGGAGTTAGTTGTGGCTCAGGGATTCTGAGCTACGTGTCTCAAACGTGGCTGCAGTCTTCTCCTGTAATTAAGGCCAAACAGTGTAAGTTATTCATCACTGTGATTAGGGTGTCATTGTTAGTATTGGACATTGCTACAGCCATGGCATCAAGGATCAGTTGCTGCTAACTATATAAAATTGGAACATGTTGCCAAAACAAACTACCAAAACAAACCAATTTGTAAATTAGCTAATCTATAGGTAAGAAAAAAGGAAATATGTGAGCCTCTTGGATTGCTTGTTGGCCTGTTGCACAAAGAATGGCTATTTAAGCCAGGTGTTAATTAACCAGGCTTGGAACCAATTCTTAAACTGAGTTTAATAACACGGTCAGGCATACTACAGTTCTCTCCACAATTACTGGCACTCCTGGTAAACATGAGTAAAAAATGTTGTGATATTTTTTCCTTGACTGGATTATTTCTTTTAGTTTAAAATTGTCAGTTTGAAACATTATTAATACATAGCGTGTCACACATTTATTGGTGTCAATCATTTTTAACTTGACTAAAAATAAAAAAATAAAAATCAATACATTTAAATGTTATACAGGACAAATTGTGATATTTCTTTTTATGAGTGAACTATATTCATTTTAATTGCATACAAAAAAAAATGGGATTTTTTTTTACTGGGAATACTTGGGAATATGAATGGCTCATCCATCATTGTGTTGTTCAGGTAAACTCTGTATTATTGTTAATATTAATTATATATTCATTTCATCGGCGTATTGGATATTGTTTATTACTTACTGTATGAGCAGCTGCAGAGAGCGGTGTTCTCTGAACTGGTGTTCTCCGGTGGCTGCGGTTATCCCAGAGTACGATCTGTCCTGAGTAGGTGCCACCCACTAACAGGTTAGGATGAAACCGGGCAAAGCCCACAGACACCACAGGCGACTTCAGAAAAGAAGAACCAGCAAAATAATTAGGACTAGATGGATACTGATGTAAGGCAAGAGTGAGATCAATATATAAAGAACATCATGAGTTAAATTTAATGGCCTGGTTTGGAGTGGATAATACAATAGAGGGGATTGTAGACCTAGTAGCTTAATATTACAGCACCGTAAATAGTGAGTAGCAGAGCGAGAAGCATGGCTTTTGTTGTGACAGCCCTGGCCTTGAACTTTTCCTCTGTCTTCACGTTTATTGTGTTTTGTTTTCTCCTAAATGCCTAACAAATTAAAAGTGAGCTTATGTGTTTATATTATTACAAAATTATCTCAAAAAGAGAACCAGACTAAACTACTTTTTTGTCAATTGTCTTCATAGGCAAATTATTTTAAAACAAGCTCGTACTTTGAAAGTGTGACCAGTTTGTTTTCTTTGCTCTCTCCATTCATCTGCTGTCTCCCTATTTCTCTGCACCAGCTGCGGTCGCCAAGTCATGCAACCAAAGTTCATTTGAAAGAGACTGGAAAACAAACCAAAGTAAAGGAAAACATGCTTTTCTCTTTATTCCTCTCCCTTAAATGTGTTTTTCAAGGTTAAAGCAGCCTTAAAGAAACAAGGCTTAAATTAAGCTTAAAAGTAAAAATATATATATAGAGAGAGAGAGAGTCGATGTCCAGGTTTTGTTCTCTCCAATGTGTCAAAAAAGACTTATAGATAGATAGAGATCTTTATTGTCACTGTACATAATACAACAAAATTCTGAGTGGTACCTCTATTGTGCTTATCAGATAAGTTTACTATTTTTCCATAAGTGCTTTTGTTGTAGAATTAAAAACAGATATCATTAATTTCTAATAATCTGTCTTGACTGTGAGTAAAAAAAAAATCACATCTAAATATATATTAAAAAAAACTATACTAAGTAATAATATTGAATTATAGTAGTAGTAGTAGAAATTCAAAACATTACCAAATTATTATTATCATTATCATTATTAATTATTATTAATTATTATTATTTAAACACTGTCCCTGGAAGAAGATTTATTGACCCTGATTACTCCATCACAATGACCAGCCTGATTAGACGACTTGTTGAAGTAATTGTTTATGCTTTATAATTAGTGTCTATTAAGGGCATAATGCTGAGTGACAGTCATGCACTGCCAACACAGCATTTCAATAAGAGCCTCGGGGCTGAACTCTGATCTCTTACTTCTTACAGTCTGTCTTCCACTCCGACAGTCTATCAATCTCCTTCTGTTGCTGCCTTTCTCTGTTCCCAGTATCCACATTTTCATAAACTCTTCTTTCTGTGTGCTGTAGTCATGTGTTAGGGACACACTCCCTCAGTCTGGAGCTTCATTACTGGACTGATGAACACAAGACCAGGTCGCCACAACAAGAGGGTCATAACTCCACTATGAAGCCATTAATCAGAGACTTAATGAAGTATGTAACCTAAAACCTCTTTTCAGAGAAATCAGCTAGGCCAAGAAACTGACATTACTTTAGCCTCGAACACCATGTTACTTCTGTAACATGTCTTTTATTTGTGGGGCCGAATACTAACATCAGAAAAACAGTCCATGATTTAAGTTATTAATAAAACACAGGAAAGGTTGTGTCACTCAATCACAGTCAGGGTTGGATTTTAGTGGCTTAATTTTTTAAGGAGGAGGCACTGCAGGAGACAGAATTTACATGCACATACACACACACAGTGTTAATCTACTAAATTATGTAGCCGTGGTCTATGTACCTGTATATAGCAAGACATGCATGTTATACATGTACTATAAATAACATGGCTTAAAACTGTAACAGAATGGTGCATCTGACACAACAGGTGAAGGCTGAAAGTTTTAAAGCAATTAAAGTATATATTTGTTACTATTATAGCAATTTCTGGCTCACAATCTTAGTTGTAGTTCATCCTAAAAGAGTGAATTCTTTTAGGATGAACTACAACTAAGATTGTGAGAGGTTGAGGTCAGGCCACTTTGCAAGCCAGTCACACCAAACCAACCCAACTGTGTCTGTATGGGGTCCGAAACAACTGACAATATTCAACTGTACCAAAAGAATGTGCAGCAAAAAAGGAAGAAATGATAAAAAGCATCATAAAATCATAAAAACATCATGATTGACATAAAAAGGACATTTAATTTTAATCATTAATCACACTTTCTTTAAAAAATATTTTCATAGTCTCAAACTCATCAGGGGACAGGTAAAAGGTATCTGACCTGAAAAGACTGGCAGCTTTATTAATGTAAAAGCAGGTAGGGGCAACTGCACAATTTACTACACAGTCATCGCGTATCTTAAATACAGTACTAGGAATTAGGTAGCCACTAAGTCAAACTAATATAGTATAATTCCTAAAGTAAATCTAAGATAAATGTGGCAATAGATGGAATGAGATTGGCATTAGTTTAAGAGTCCTTTTGATTAAGACATAATTTAAACTACTAGTTCCCATAACATTATTTTGTTCAGTTTCAGATACAGGGTGGCCAAAACTGAGATATTAACTGTATATTAAACTAATTTTGGTTTACGTTTTATCATAAATAATCCAAAAAGCAATCTGAAAAGTAATAAACAAATGCTTTGGGATAGTTACTACTGCCACATAAATCTGTTAAACCGACTGTTCACTTCACAGATGAGGATGACAAGTCATATGAAGTCACTCAAAAACCATAATATAAACATGGCAAAGATGCTTGAGGATGAAAAGACTGTATATTCACACCATATGTAGAACTAAGCATTAACCCTTATTTGGCCCCTTTACTTAAGTAGTGGAACCATGTGTCTAACACCATAGATTTACTTTTAAAAGCATTAAACTTGGACTCTGTGGTGTGGTGCATATGCAACTACTAAGCTACTGGAATTATCTCAATTTGCCGTGGTACTGTGCTTCCTTGTTCATGCCAAATAGGAAATAAGGCCTTAGCTCATAGTCTACTCACCATGTGTATTGTCATTTAATAAGTGGTTGTCAGGTGGAATAGTCTTTTGATAAAAAATGGATTTTAGGAATAAATAAAATCCTGCCATTTGGAGTTGAAGTTTCTCAGTCTGTGCTGATGATATCTTAGCTATGTCACGTTCAGATTCAAAGGCTGAAGAGAAATGGGCCATTTCATATAGCAGCCTCAGCTGGGGGGAGCTTTTCACTAAAGCCAAAGATCATGTAATTATATTTAAACTGACAGGTTGAGTAAAGAACATTCTTACTGGAAGTTTGTCTTGCTACTGGATTCAAAAGACAATAGGAAACAAAAAGTCATCTTACAGCAAAAGTCGACTGTTTTTATCTTTTAGTCACACTTTAATGTCCGTCACAAAGGTTCTCTGCTTTTGGCAGACAAGGTATGATATTAGTGGGAAGTGTTCTGTATGAAATAATACACACAGCTAAACCCTGATGAGATATGGCATGATGGGGGGGTGGATTACTGGGGAAACACACTTGTCTTTGTGCTCGTTCTTTGTTTAAGGGAGGGAGACAGGGAGGGGATGACTGTGCAACAGACAGCACATTCACAAGCGCCAGTCCGCTGCCTTCTCCTTCACTGCCACAATCATATGGTTCCCAGCAAATCTTATCATCTCCAGATGCACCCCTCCATTTTGCACCAGCATCCCTCATTCTCTCCTTCTTTTTCTTTCCGAATGGCACCACAGTGATTTTTTTTCACTCTGTGGTTGCTGGCTTAAACCATGTAATACCATATCTCTCAGAGAAGAAAGGAAAGAAACTAGTACATATTCACAGTCATTCTTTTTCTAATGGGTGCTCCCTCTTCTCCCTCCACTCTCTATTGTGCTCTGTTTTTCTCTCATTCCTCTCACTCACTTATTCACTCTTTGCCAAGTTCATTATTTTAGGCCTCCAGGTCCAAATGCGCTTTATTACTAGACTTTTATCCGTGTGCAACATATACTGACCATGTGAAAGGACCTAACAAGGACATTGCAGGAGGAGTAATTAAGGACAGATTGCCACCAGCTCTTCTTTTTTCCTATCACTAAAGATTACATTTCATAGCTGAAACCAGTTCCATCATTTGCATTTTTTTCCTGCATACAGGATCCTCATAATCACATCCTCATAATCCTAAATAATAGCATCATTGGGCAGCAGACAGTCTATATAGGAGCATATGGACATTTAATAAACAAATGCAAAAGTCACTGTCTCTGCCCTTCTCTTTTTTGAGCTGTGTGTGGTTTCAGATCTTCCCACACTACTTTTTTTTTTAGCCAAATGTAACCTCAACCCAAGTCATTCGTTAGGGCAGGTCATGCTTCATACTTCTATGAACACATTTTCCTCTTTGCCAGACTCCCACCCCCAAGCCTAGGCATTAACCAGGGCTTCACCCTAAGTCATCCTGGCAAAGTACATGAAAGATAGCAATAAAAACACAGTGGTAGAAGAACGGAGTTAACTGTATCTGCAGCAGCACGTGTTCTTTTCAGGATGTGCTCTTGATGTGGCTGGTGGCAGGCCACTTGAGAAAGCCATGTGATGTTACTGGAACGCCTCCATAGTGAAGGACCCAGGAGTACAGTCTACCAAGGCAAGAGATTCACCACATGACAGTACAGCACAGCCAACAATGCTGAAAATCATTCACAAATACCTCATAGCTGGGCCAAAACCAGCATCACAATGCAACCAAGTCAGATGAGTTTTGCCTTCAGCTATACCTCAGCTGCATTTGAAATGACATATTTTTTATTTAAACACTAAATAATGAACCTTACAAAAGCAATAATATTCTTTTTATATACAGATTACAGTGGATAAAATGATTTTTAAAGGCTAGGTGGCATTGATTAGAACTGCTGTTTGTGTATTTGTATGTATCTATTTGCCTACTGTGCTTATACACAGAGGAATTTATCCTTAACATTTAATCCATCTATGCAGTGAAACACACATATACACACACAATGTGAATTAAGCAAACATGCACACAGCGGTGAACAGTCCAGTACACGACGCCCAGGGAGCAATTGGGGTTAGGTGCCTACCCAAGGGCACTTCAGCCGCTGTACTTATAGGGGCCAGTAATCGAACAGGGGACCTTCAGGAAGCAAGGCTGGTTGCTTAACCACTAGCCTACAATGGAAATGTAGCCAACAAAAATGCAGCCTTGCTTTCTTCTGTGTGGCATTTGCATGTAGTCCCTGATAAGTTTGCTCTGGATTTTAACATAATCCACATAAGCATGGCAGGTGATCCCAAGATTAGCAACTGCCCCTGGGTGTGACTGTGTGTATGCGAATGTGTTTCTGTGTGTCTGGCCTACAATGGACCAAAGACCTGGCCAGGATTTGGTCATGCTTTTGAGTGCTTTTCTAGTTCTGGCAAGTTCTGCAAGCCTAATTAGGAGAAGCAACTTAGAAAATGAATAAATGAAAATTAATGACAACCTCAGTGCAAAGCTTTAAAAGTTGCTACTCTATACTAAAACAATTATATGCTCAGAAAAATTCACCCTTTGTTATTGTTAATAATGAATGTTTTTTAGCATTAATGGAGAATGCACTTTAAATATGATTTCGACATATGAAAAGGATTTGTTCTGACATCTAGTAAAGTGCTCGTCAAAAAATGGACACCTTAATTATTTAGCCCCTTCAGGGAATATTTTATGGAACATGTTTGTTAAAAGTTGCATGGTAATATATACTAATTAAAAAGGGTTGGCTGCTGTTTATACCTGTCACAGGTGCCCCATGTCCCTCATTTAATGGACTCATTGTCTCCGTTGGGTGATTGGTTTATTTTGTGCACGTGACTGGGTGTCTTTTGTATTTAGTTTCCGTATTCCTTTATCCCCGTGCACGTCTTTGTTTGTGGTATTACCCAGGTGTTAGTTCGTTTCGTTTGTTTCCCCTTTCTGTTGGTGTCCCTACACCATTTTTAATAATAAAACCCAATTTGGTTTTATCCCGGTGTCTCCAAACTCTCCTTCCGCGCAATGTCCCCGCACAGGTTATATCCGTGGGAGCTTTTCATCCAGCGGACCGGCGTACGCATTCTTTCCCGCTTAGTCGATTCCTGGGAAACGCTCATAAGGCGCAAGCGGCGTACGCATTCCTCCCGCGTAGCCGATCTCCCGGGGAAGAGCGAGCTTCTAACAATACCCTTCTCTAAAATAATTCTGCTGAATATGTTGGTGCTACTCCTTTAGTATTGTTAATAAAACTGATGTATATAGCACATTATAAACCACATTGCTGATGTCTACTGTTTTCCTTTTTTCCTTCTGTTTCCATTCATCTAAATCCTTTATATGGCTTAAGCATTGAAAAAAACAGTAGTTTGGGCTTCTGTTTTTCAATTGGCTGCTTTAACACGTGACCTCACTGATGACAGACATTTGCCATCCATCAAAATAGTGGCACAAGTACAAAAAGTTAATGTAATTAGAAGAATAACTACTTAAAGTGTTATTTTCCTCTAATGTGCCAGGTATTACACATTTTCTATATGAGAAATAAATAGAATGTTCTTAGGCCTTTCAATTTAATCACATTTAATGACTTTGTCAGAAAACAACTAGCCCAATTTTAAAAGTAAAACAAAGTGAAACAATTATGAAATTAGGCCAAAGTGTATTCTGACCTATTTATTCTTCAGCATTAGGAGGGACTAAAAAAATGTGAATAATAATGTTCACTTTTACTACAGTTCAATAAAAGGATTATCCCCCAAATCAATCTAAAAAAATCTATGTGCCGTAATTGGGTTCTTATATTATGATTGAAATGTAAGTGCTTTTGTCATACTGCCCAATCATTGAATGACAAGCAGATTGCTAACCTTCTCATAAAGGTGTTGCAGGTTTAAGAGAAGAGGTTAAACTTAGAAGGTCTGTGAAGGGAGGCAAAAGATGATAAGTGTGTGGTTTTTGCAGGCTTTCTCCTCGAAGGGAGATGATGGTTGAATTGGTGTGGTTTTGAGTGGTTAAACAGTAGAACATGGTCACACATTAAGCTCCAACTGATCCCTGTCTAACGAGTAACGGACGCCTATGGTTAGGAGTCCAGCCCACAAAGGAAAGCTGTATTTGTTTAAACCAGCCTGAGCCTTTTCATCCACAGCCAAGTGATAGAACATTTCTTCTTTGTGTCAACTGCTAGAGCTCAAAATTATGTCCCATTCCACCTTCCCTGTACTTTATTTCTGTCTCGATCCACACAGGACTGAACCTGTGTTTGGCTCCTTTCTCAGAATCTCTGCAGAAACAACATTTAGTGCTAGCAAATACACAGATCAGTCCTTCACGATTATCTCTGATTGTCTTTTTGAACCTTACTTATCCAAATATTCTGATTCTCCAAGCAACATGCATTCCTAGCTCAACAATGACAGAACATTGCTTCAACAACCTTTTGTCACCTTGCAAGATTTGTTTCCCTTCAGGAGAAAGTTTAAAATGAATAATCCTGCTAGTTAAATTAATTTCTAATTAGAGTCTAGCACCAGCACAAATTCACTGTCAACCTTTGCATAGTGGTCTGAATCTTTTTGGTAACAAAAAACTTTGCCCTTTTTGCAACTGTTCTTTTAAATGTCGCCACAGAGCGGGAAAAAAAAAGTGAGAAAATCCACTGTATATTGGCTTAGTTTTATACCTGACGCCATTCCTGACACAACCCTATACTACCTGTCATCTACCCTGGCACAAATGAAACATAAGACTGAATGCATGTTAAAAATATACTTACTGTTTTCATTTAGCTGTGTTACATTTACCCATCAAATACCAATTTCTTTTTTTAAGGTTTTAAATATACAATATCATCAGGGCTTTTGAATAAAGCAGTGGTCTAAATCTAAGAGAAATCACACTGTGCAAAATTAGAATTACTGCTGAAAATAAAACAAGACATATTTATGATGCATAAGTTATGTGCCTGGAAATATGTGGGTGCTTACATGAGTGTGTATGACCATATATAAATGCACACATGTGTAAATGTGTGAGTATGTGTGTGTGTTAGACACATTGGGTGTAGGAAACAGAGCAGCACATGTGACAGCAATCCATGTGGGTGGGCAAACATATGTGGCTGGCAGGATTAGGAAGTGGTAGGCCACTGCTTTTTTTATACAGAAATATCCATGCAATATCTGGCTCTAGCAGGAGTGGGGAGAGTCTCGCACCAGGCTGTCGCCTTGTAGACTTGCTTACTCAGACAGCTCTCTTACTTCATCTGGTTTCTTTTAGCATTAGTATCAAAACCAACCCATATTTTTTACGCACATTTTAGGACTAAAATTTTGGCTCCAGTGGCCAATAATAGCTTCCTAGGCATTTCACTCATGTATGTCGTCATTTACAGCAGTGTGTTTCCCAAAATGTAGACACCATTTAAATTTTACTTCAGAGTACATGCATTACTGCTTTTGCTACATTAAGCAACAAAGCAGTAGCTGTTTTTTCAGCTGGCCAGGGTGTTGCATTAGCTATTACTGCATGAACGAGGAGCTGTGTTCACCTGACAGTGGTAGATGTACTCAGGCGTGGTCTTTTTGAATTTCATATTCCACACTAATGCCACACCATCTGGTTCATGTGGTGCATCTTCATTGTTGTTATAGGAGGCCACCAACAGCTCTGGGTACTGGAAACGGATAAAGAAAATAGAAATAGAAAGGGAGAGAGAAAATTTGTTAATAAGGTGGATCTGGAAGACACATAGCTGAGTAAATGCTAGTCAAGCACACTTTTATATGCAACCCTTATTTTATATTCAAACTAAAATATTGTTATATAACTTAAAAAAAAAAAAAACATTTAAATGGCGAAACTAATCATGACAAATCTGTGTATTGCTAAAACAAAAGCCTGGTAAAACAAGGAAGGCAAGAAACATTCAGAACAGACATCAGGACTTCTCACATGCCCATCCATGGGAGAATGTTTCAAGTCCTGAGCAGATACACTGATGACAGGGCACCAATCCTTAGCTGGGCATACACTTACTCACACAGACACACACACTATATAATGGCAATTTATATGGGGAGGAAACCCACACAGACATGGGGAGAAAATGGGAACTCGATTTGAAGCAAACATACGTTGTAACCACTACGCCACCATGCCACCCATGCCCATATTATTTATGTAAAAAAAAATTGTGAGATTGTCTACAGTGTGGTAATTTTTTAATCACACAGTGCACTTCTAATCACTGCTATAAAGACATGGTTAGGCAATAAACCAAAAACTACAGTATCAACTATGCACATGTCTTAATCAACACACTGAGCCAGTGAAACTTATCACTTAAAATTTAACAAATAATCTTGTTATGAAAAGCACCAGTACTTACTAAAAGGATGAAGAACTGCTTTAATAAACAGGAAACAATTAAAAAATACTAATAAAGTTGCTTAAAACATTTCCTACTGTTAAAACTAGACACCTTACTATATGCAAGCATAACAAGGTTCCCCTACAGTTTATAAATACAAAACACTGCCTAGTTTAATATATATATATATATATATATATATATATATATATATATATATATATATATATATATTCATAAATGAAACATTGTTATTATAGAAAATTCTTAAATTATTTCATTTTAATCTAATTTAGTAGAGGAATCCATAATTCAACATTTTGACCACAATTACAGATTATTTATTTTAAATTATAAATTAATAAAAATTAAATAAATTAAATTTATTGTTAACATAATTCTCAATCAATTAGGAGAAACACTATATTTACCACTATATACTAAATAGTATAATTGTAAATAAGTATAAATGATCTAATCACATACAGTATGAGATTTATGGCAAACATATGAGTAAATATATTATATAGGCTAGTGATTCTATTTAATTGCTCTAATATATTAAATATTTTAGTTCTAAAGTGATTTTTGAAAGAATGTGACAACTGTACTGTGTCACTGGTATGTAGATGAAAGGAAAGATGCACATATTAGATGAAGAGGTGCTGACATGTATGAAAGGTCAGAGGGAGTCTTGACTCTACCTGAGGGGACCAGTCCAGACAGGTGATGACCCGATGCTTGGACCAGCGTTCATCATAGAACAAGCGATTGAAGGACAGGCTAGAGCCTCCCTGTAGGTCCCTGAGAAAAGAAAGGGCCAGCTATTTAACATGATTTGTAAACAATTTCAATGAAGCACCAAACAGTTAAAGAAGTCTTCATATTTATATCCACAGTGGTTAACTATGAAAGTGAAATAAATGGAATTAATTTCAAACAATACACTGGCTTACCCATAATAACCTAGTATCAGAGGTAATCTTAACTGTCATTGTGCAGTTAAGTACACTGTCTACAGGCAAGCTTAGAGACTGCATATGTGCAATAATTATACTAAGTGAATAACAGGCTTTAAATGAATGTGATGGTTTGAGAGGATTTCTTTGAAGAACAAAGAAGTCGCATGCAAGACTCCAAACATATGAGTCATGCACCTATGAGCACGTGTGGACACACGCCCTACCCGTCTTTATCTTCCAAGTCTCGGCCACTGTAGTCAAAAAAGATGTTGGAGTCTTCAGCGAGAGCGCGCTCCATCACACGAATGCTGCGGTCAAAGAAGATCACAAATTCTTCAGAATGCAGGACCTGCTGCTTCTCCTCCTCTGTCAGCTCCCTTGGGTGGCCTTGCACACAAAAGGACAAACATAAACTCAACAATACAAACACACATGCACAAAAAATGCTAAGCCAAAGTCAAAATAAATAGTAGACAGCACATTCAGTCTTGACAGTGCCACAAATAAAAAAAGAGAGTGATATCTGTAGCTGCATACTTTCACAAAATAAACTGATTTTGTAATATATCATTCATAAAAGCAATATACAAAGTAGAACTTAAGGAGCCAAACAGTAAAATCCTTTAATGCATCCCTGAGTGTTTTTTTGGTTATATTGTCAGTGAGCACTCATATGCTCGCTTCCCAAACTTTTCAGTTTTACTTTATTCAAACATTTTTTAAATTTTTATTTATTATTTTTGCAATCTATTCAGCTTTGTGTGTGTGTGTGTGTGTGTGTGCGTGTGTGTGTGTGTGTGTGTGTGTGTGTGTGTGTGTGTGTGTGTGCGCCTTTTTCTTGTGGTTAGGGTCTGTGTTTTTTCTCATATATATACACATTTGTGTGTTTTGGCCATTTGCATTTATTTTTCTTGTGCGACAGATTTAATAATTATTCTTATTGGTTTTTCTGTTATTCCTGCCTTTCATTGGCCTAGTTTTAAGCAGAAACATATCTCCTGTATGTATCACTTGAAGCTCAGTAAGGAATTAATTGTCGCATGGCCTTTACTTAAATTTGCTGTGATGTTACATTGAAGTAATACATTTCCCAAAAGTTTTTATGAATAACAATAAGAATTTACCCTGTAAATTTACCCTGTGTATATATAGTCTATTTACAACTACAATCATCAATCACTGTTATGAACGTAAAAATTTTAAACCATTTATAATTTGGCCTTGAGAGCCACAGGAGAGCATTATGTTCATGCTGCTTATTTATGTATCAGTAACATTGGTGATTAACATTTTGGTTATACAAGTATTTAATATTTTAAATAAGCACTTTGCTCCAGGATATCATTCCATAACATTTACTGTTCATGCTCGCAGCTCAGCACCATTACAATACATATAAAAATTGCCTAAACAGGAAGTATAAATTGATAAACTATTTCAAATAAAATATGGCAATGTGGTTATAAACATATGCACATATCTGCATATGCATAAGCTACAAAGACAAAAACACATAAAAATAAGGGTATAAATAAATAAATGCAATACACATAAAGACACAAATCCATTTGTACATAATAGACATTATTCCCTGTTTGATGTTGTTAGATTCCTCAATTTTTTCCAAGACTATTAGGGGCCCTTTACTTTGATCTTGGCCCACTTGATTATCATGGCTTTTTTTTTGACGACTTATAAGAAAGACAAAGGCCTGATCAAAGTCCCAGGAGAGTCAAAACACCCATGCACTTTTGCAGCCCAGGCTTGACAAGGCCTCTCTACACTTATTTACTCTACATACACACGTACAAAGAATGCACTCTCTGCAGCCTTTGAAGTCCACTTGCCGGGGTCAAGTGACATTAATTTTGAATCGGGCTTGACCCACAATACTGTGCGCTGATAAGCTGGACCACTGGCCAAAGAGATTGCTATCTGATACGTCGGTTGGGGTCACACGCGAGTAGCCACACAACGCTCCAATGAGCCTGTTTGGTGAATATGAGATTCCTAAGTTGTGAGACAGCCCACTAAAGCTATCATGATGCAAGTAAAGCATTCAACGAGCCAGACACTGGTTCCACACTGTAAGCCATGTGGTATGGATGAATATCATAATATTAAACTGGTTAATAAAACAAAGCTACAAAGTTTTCCCTCTTCAGCAAAGTTGGTGGACTATTTACAACATATTTGTGGGCTGGAAATGGCTTTTTTGTTAATAAAATACTTGGAATGAGTTCTTTAATGATAAAATTTCAGTTATGATTACTGATGTTGCTGTTAAAGAATGAGAATATCAGACAAGTCAGAAAAACATACTTTTCATGATCCAAAAATCCAAAAAAATCATAAGTTCAGCATTGGAAATCCAATAATTTTTTGGGAGTGCATATGTTTATGTAACTTTAACCTTTAACCTAAGGTATTAATTTTATGCTGGTAATATAGCAAATAAAATATGCAAAATAATGTCAGTCCCTTCTATTTCAATGTCATATCATTATCTAAAAACACTGTACTGAATTAACAAAATAATTAGCAGGCGTATCAACAAAAATCATCATGTCTGTTTACCTTCTTTTGTGTCCTTGCTCTCGTCATCCTCCCTGTGGTCAGACTCAAGGCCTGTTTTAAGCTCTGTATTATCTTCATCATCCTCATCTTCTTCTGAATAGAAACAAAAAAAGATTCCTGTTATTTAGTAAAATATGATCTGCGTGATCTTTTTTCTTCCTGCACTTACAATAATAGTTATACAGTATGCCTATTAATCCTCACAAATAGGTCTTTAATAAATCAACAGTCACTATTATATTGTATAAATGGTGAAAACTGGACAAAAAATTAAAAAAAAAAATTTTAGGTTAAAAGAATGATCTTTTAGTTCTTGCTGCTGTGTGCATCACACACGTGAGTATAGATGAGTAAATTAAGATGCCGGATAAAGTACTGACACCCAACAGGAAACAAAGCTGTTGATTGGTGTGCCTCCTCTTTGCTCCCCCCTCATCTGCTCTGCCTGCAGGCCTTCAGAATTCACCCCCTAATTAACCTAATCACTCTGGTCATAGAAGTGGCCTGGCGCACATCTCCTTCACGCACCTGCCTCAATGCTTAAGTCCACCTCTGCCCTTCATGCTGACATGTGTTCCTAACCCTCCCCACCCTGTGACCCACACCTACACATGGCAGCAGCGGGGCTCCTAGGTGCTTTACACCCCTTCGGACACCTGTGAATGTGCGAGCATACCCCCACAGTCATGTGCTAACACACAGAGCTCTGTGGGATTGTTTTCTTGTTGACCTTACATGGCAGAGGTTAACAGGCGGAGGTCAATCTGACAGTGGGTGCCCAGTTTGAAGGAGGAAGTAATCCCACTGCACCAGACGTGGCATGGCTCACACACTCAACACCAGCGTGTTTGTGTTCACACCAGCTGAAAAAGACAGCGGTGCCTGGGGGCATGTTCAGCAATGATTTCAGCACAAAAAGAATGTGTGCTCTATCACAACTGGTTAATGTTTCGTATCATATAGGACACTTAACCCAAAAAGACGTTTACGTGTAAAAGCACAGTCAAAGTAATTTATAAGCAATTTTTTTTACAAAATTTTAGACACCTCGTCAATCAGCTAAAAACATGTCTATATAATCTATTTAAAATCAAATTTAGGATTAACATGTCCATAATTGGTTATTTTGTACCTTTTTTAATTGATAACTTTAAAGGTTTATATGATTTGAGGTTAACTGGATTCATCTCAGAGCTTTGCTTTAACCATACATTCCTTTATTAATTCATTATCTTCTGTTAATCCTATAGACAGAAAATAAGTGTTATAATGTGAAAATGAAATAAATATTAGACTGTCTTTAAGAGTAACCCATGACACGCAATTTTATCACAAAAGCCAACCGAAGAAGTGTATAAATTAACAAACATACACAAAACAAAAAAATACACAAGTATTAAGATATTAAGATGTTAACTGTGAAACATAAATATGTGATCTTAAACTCTTGTGGTCTTCGTATATAAGTATTTTCCTTTATTTCATTCTTCTCAACTGGAAAGTGTATTTTGCATATTTCAGCACTCATTTTTTTTGTGTGGCTACTGATGCTTTTTTTGATTCAGCGATGTGAGAGCAGTTTGAGCCAAAAAGAATGTGGTTTTACTGCTGAATGTGACCAGGCCTAGAAGCCAGAGACCAGCGGGAAATCAAGGAGTCCTCAGGCCCAGACAGGCAGCCAGCCAAGCAACCCAGACCTTACCACACCACAGTCCTCCACCAACTGGCTTCATTCTCTATGTGTTTTCTCATTCGGCTTCTCCATCTGTTTTTTCTACTATAATCTGCAAGACCTAAAGATGCATCTAACTCTGTCTATTTTAGAACTTTCTTTCTTTTTTAGAGTCTGACATACAAAATAAACACAGGCAGGGTATAGGAAACCTCCAGTCTTGTACTACATGCCTGGAGTCTGAGGGTGCTCTGTGGATAGGCAAGGAAGAAAATTGAGCAGAATTTGACCTGATTTGACCATATTCAGGGATGATGGTGTGGTACTGGGGTGCAAGTGAAAGAGGAGAAGCTGGACAACACAGAGTGGTCACTGACCACAGAGACTGGGATAAAATGAGGCAGTGTTGATTTATGTTACTGATTGGGGAACGATAGGTTAGCAAACAACGTAAAAGAAACATAGCGTATGCTCATATGGCTATAATTAAAGCTAACAGAATAGCAGGTTTTTATGATCTGATCATAAATATTAGTCTATGAAAAAATATTAGCTCCAGCTGTTTGCTTGACCTTAACGTAGAACTGATTTGAGTTGATCTGAAAATTAAATACAGTCATTAAAACAAAATAGTTTCATTTATAGAGAGTTAATCTCTCACAGCATTTGATATTAAGTAAGTCTACCACCTCATAGGGGCTCTGGGTATTAATGATAGCACTCAGAGACAAAAAAAAACTGTAAGAGAAATGAGAAAGGGCAGTTTTAACACAGTCCTGTCAAGTCTATCCAGTGGCTATTTAATCTTCAGTCACAAGATACTATTCCTTCCACCTGCCGTGTAATACCAGCCAGCTCTGTGGGGCAGCATATTAAGCTTTATCCTCCCTGCCTGCAAGTTTGATGAAACTCCGGGCCAGCAGAGCATTGTAATGACATCCTCTGCATCGCAGAGCTGTTCAATTTTACTTCAGTTTCCTCGTGCTGCTAGTGTCAATTCAATCTGCAATATTCCAGCTGTTCGGCATGGCATCAATGCAATGATCCTAAAACAGTATCTCAGGTTATGCATCACAATACTTAACATGACACTGTGCTAATTAACAACATAATTATACAATGGTCATCAGCATATGTGTGTGTGCATTGCATTCACTGTTCAGCCTTGATTTGTTCATGTAATTTACCAAGCTGCAAATACATTAGTGCTGAACTCATTAGTGAGGAAATGATTACCACATGAATTGCCTTTCCCATGAAGTTCACAAAGCGGATTAAATCAAGGCTCAAAAAACTATGAAACTCAAAAGTTGTGCACCTGAACAAATTGAATATAAAAGTTTGAAGTTTGGAGTCTGAAATGTATTTCAACAACATAAAGCACTTTCTTCTAAGGCAGTTATTAAAGTGATTAAATGTTAAACATTTTGAAACAAAATGTAAAAAATGAAACAGTGCTTGGTAACTTAAAAATATATTACCATACCTCTGCCTCATTTTTTATACTATAATCAAACAATTGAACAGACAGGTGAAGGTACAGTATTCCCACTTTAGACAAGCTGTAGGAAATAATCTTTACACAATCTTCTTTTCAAAAGCCTATAACATTTTTTTTCTATTTTGTCATACAGCAAAACATTTAATAATTTTTACCGTAAGTTTTTTATAATAATGCTAGTGTTAGTTTACATTGGATGTCAATGAATGAGTTAGTTTGTACATGCTAATTTAGATTATATACCCAAAGTCATACAGGAAATGTGCATCCCTTTAAAAATTCAGAACCAGGATTGTCATTAGAAATATTTTGGCGGAAACCATAAGTGAATCAATGGAGTACCACCTAACATACAGTATTTCAACAGTTTTCACATACATATGAAATTAGCAATAATTTATTAATGTCAACATGAACTATATTTACGTAAAAACTTTTACATTTTTATTTGCTCTGAACATCACACTAATGCTATAATTGAAGTTGCATTTTAATTGAAAGTCACAGCCTCATTTTGGTTTTAAACACTGTGATTACACACTTGCAACCCTACTTGTAATTTAACTTGGTTGTGAGAGATCAAATAAATTGCACTTCAAAATTCTTATGAAGGCTGTGGCCTTGAAGCAAATATGCAGGAGAATTATTATTAAATATCAAACCTAAGGTTTGTCTGTATAAGTTGGCTGGTATCCAGCCTGAAAGCCTTTCTCTGCCCTAATGCTGATATATGAAGGTTGACACCCTACTCTCATAAAAGTCTTAATATATTTTGCACTGTAAAATAAACAGTGGAAAAAACACCTACAAATAATGGGGTCCTATAAAATTAAATGCAGAAGGATGCGACCCTGCTTTAATCCAGACATTTATTGGGCCATACTGCACAACTTCAGGCTTTTCATTTTGGATGTGGAGCTCATTATGCAATCCAAAAAAAACCTCCTTGTCCATTTGACAAGTGGGGGAACTTTGCTGCTAATGTTCAGAGGCAGAAGGGGGTTGCCAGAATCCCTTACTAGTCTCTGTACTACAGAAGAAAGAATGGCCAAAAGGGCATGAAGGGTATTTCCAGTTTGGGCTTGTGACACATGGTAAAGAATGGGGAAGATCCTGGTTATTCGCTAGAACGGCATACTAACACATACACTTAACACTTAAAATTGTGGTGCAAAACACTCATCGTACCACAACAAATAAAAACGGCAGCAGCAGTGTGAATATGAAAGAGAAGTATAAAATGTCTAAATCTCATACATGAAACTGACACTATGGACCTGTTCGGAGCTTTTTTTTAAATTGTGATCACATCACAAGTAAACAGCTTTAGTACGTGTGTTCACACCTGCCAAAGAAAATGATGCTTGGGTGATCATTTATGGTTGGATCTTTCTTTCCCACTTTATATGCAAATAGCCACAGATGTCATTTTCAATTGAAAAAAATAAGTTTCTAAATAAGCTAAATGAAAATTAAATGGAACCTGCAGAAACCAATATATTTAATAAATGCAAAATACTCAAGCATACTTAATATGTAAAAAAGTGCAACAAAAGCTTACTGTTCACTTGTAATCCATTAGTTGGGCCAGTTCTTAGCATATAAATTTAACATTAGCTGTGTATTATTCATGTAAAAATACATGTATTTACCGGCTTTCCTTTATTTATATTATTTTTAAGTCATTAAATACAATGCATGACATCCAAATTTACAACGTATTTAAATCTGTACCTAAAATAAACTGAAATCAACTAAAATGAATACATTTCTAAACCATCTTATCCCAGCACTTGCACTCGGTGACCATGAACTTAAACAACAATGTAGCATCCGCTCCTCATTCATTTCATGGAAGCTGCACTGCCTGCTTAACCATGATGATGCCAGCACTGCAATCTGTGTACTATGACTCATTCAATGCTAGACTACAAAAGATCTCTCTCTCTCTCTTTCTCTCCCACTCTCTCTCTCTTTTTCACGCTCTGCATTAAAAGTGTGAGATGTTCTTTTGAAATCAAATGAAGACAAGCTGTGGGGGGAGAGTATGCTTACTCTCTCTGGTCCATACTCTCCAAGCGCATACTGTAGCAGACAGACTGAAAAATCAGTTGAGCCTAGAGAAGGAAAGACTTTAATTGACTCACAGCCACTCTCCCCTCAGGCCTCCTGCAGCTGTGTGGAACTTCCAGTTTTGGATCACACTGTGTGCACCCTCTCATCACCTCATCTCCTAATACACAGACCCACAGCCAGTTTCCACACTCTCCATGCATCAATTTCAGACACGATGCATTGCTTTCCTTCTCTCTCTCTCTCTCTCTCTCTCTCTTTCTCTCTCTCTCTCTCTCTCTCTCTCTCTCTCTCTCTCTCTATATATATATATATATATATATATAGGCACAATGTGTCATGACTTTTTAGATTTGGGTTTTATAATTTATAATAGTGCTACTAAAAAAGAAAGACAGATATACACTGTGGTATTTTAAAAATCGTCTGTTTAAAAAAATCAATTAACTGACAGCCGTATCATGTTAACTTTCCATCTACAAATTAAAGATTTTTTAATCATTTAATTGACAGTAATATTAAAGAATTTAAAACAGTTCATTTAGATTTGATATATGTACTGAGCTCAATTAGTACAAATACAATTAAACAATTTAAAGAATTATTAACACAAATTATTATTATTATTATTTTTATTAGAACATGTTGTGTTTATTGTTTTTAGCAGTGAAACATGCAAAATATCTCAGTATATTTAAAAAAAATCCCAGGGCGCATTAGCAAGATCCCTTTATTGTGCTTTTATTTTATGAATATGTTCAAAGAGATTTAAGAACTAATTGCTAGAAAAAAATAAACCAAACCAAAGACAAATAATAAATAAGAATTTAATGCACAAAATGAAGCCACACATTTGAATGATTACATGTGTTTCTATCTGCTCTTCAGAAGTTCAGCATGGTGGAACACAAAACTATTTAATGTGAAGCACAGATTTGGTTTGGCCTCTCAGTGCCCTTTTGCATCCTTATTTTCATTTGTCATTCTGACAAATGTTCGAGATCAAGCCCGCCATGCCTTTTATATCAGCACTATCAAATCATTATCAGCTAGCAGAAATCTGCCTCTCCCAGCGACTCATGGGCAGTGCTCTAGGGTCTGGAAATATTCAGAGCAACAGCGATAAACAAACAAGCTACTTTGAACAGTTGATAACTGCCCCAAACCTCTAACACTAGCAGGAAATGCTTCAGATTAAAAAAAAGATTTTTTTAGAAACCACAGAACAAAAGGGGAACAAACTCACCACTCAAGATTCAGTTTGTATATCAACTATAATATATGTCTCTTTTATTTATTAATTTAAATATGAAATTTCAGGCGTTCTTAAAATATATATTCATAGTTTATTGTTACAGGTGGGTCAAATAATGACATAAAAAAGTATTTATGTAAATCAGTAAGATTTTCATTTGGTTGGAATATTTACAGTATTTTAATAGTACGCAGTATGTATGTTATGTTTATAAGCCTGCTGACCATTGGTTTGTTTATTTTTTTAATAGTCTTTCTTTAATTGTTTTTATTTTAAGGCAACTTAGAAAAGAATTCCAAAAACTGATCCTTTGTGATGTCTAAACAAAACCAAGTGGATAAATACAAACTATATCTACAGGAATTAAAAGAACATAATAAATGAGAGAAAATAATTGTCATTAAAAGTCATATAATTATGATAAAATCAAATAAAAATAAATTAGCTTAATTGTTGTTGCAATCTAATGTTTTTTAATTGATCTAATTGCCACAACACAAGCCTACAGTGGCTTTTGCTTTAGACATACTTTCTTGTCTCAGTTTTAGAATCAGAATCAGAATAGGTTATTAACCCCTGAGGGGAAATTGCAGAGGAGCACTGCATGCATTGCTTGCGCATGCACACTATCAAAAAAAATTCAAATTATGAATAAAAATTTTACTGTTTTATTTCCCCATCCACCTCAAAGAAAACCATTTTATAGTAATTTAATGCTTAATAACTTAAACTATCTTTTGAGAATTACTTAAAATAGTTTATTATTCTCTATAGATAGAAAGCACTGAATATATTAATAAATAAAATATTCATCTAAGAAAGTGTTTAGTAATCAGCCTTTAAGTACAGTAAATACAAACTTTTATTTAAACATTTCACCGTGTGCCAAGCTTCTCGTATTGCACTACTTTTTACTTTGAACTACCGAGGTTTCAGCTCGCATTGGTTTTGTGGCCTGCAGCCGTGGTGCCAGTGATGCTGGCAAGCTCCCAGAACCACATCTTTAAGAGAGCCATCATGCCACGCCATGCACAGGCCGGCCGCAAAGCATGATTAAACCTCATGACTTCAAACTTTCCAAACACTGGCCTGTCAAAATGAGCCGATGAGTTAAACTCACTTTTCACCAAGTGTTATAAGAAAGGACGCTGCGCTGTAAGTGTTTTGTAAATTCGTGGCCATTGGTAAATTCACGGAGCGATATGTAATATATTTAATATCAGTTTAACATAAATGCTGGGAAGTTCAAAGTAAAATTAAGCTGATGAAGTTGATCAGATCTATGTGACTTATTTAGGGTAAAAATAAACAAGATATGTTTTAGTAATGATATGACAACTATTCTTCCATTCCATTCCATGCAGGTCATATGCAGATTTTAAAACAAATAAATCAAATCAAACAAAAAATCAAAGAAATCACTTTAGTACATTATTTATGGCTCTTAATAACAGTTGGGGACTAAAAGTTGATGTCTGTCATGTGCAAAGAGTGCTCTCTAATGGTCATAAGTGGTATTGTTCAACATTAGGGATGGTTGATCATTCAGAAATCATTCAGCTAAACAAACTAATTTTGTTTTTGAGTTCTAAACTTTTTATAAGTTTGTTCAAGTTTATTATAACAAGGAAACTGAAATAAATACACTTTTAAAGATATGTTTAAATGTTAACATTTAAATGGATGCACATTTTCCTGATGTTTGTCAATGATGTTCACGTATCACTGGAGGGCAGTTGTTCTTTTTCTGCTTCACTCTTAACACAACATCAAGAAACGGTGGCTTTAGATGAACATAAATACTGAAATATTAGTAAAAAGAAATAGGACAGCTGTTCACAGTAATGAAAATGTATTCCATTTGAGGTCCATCTCATATTAAATGGCAACAAATATTACCGTCACTTTGTGGGCAACAGCCAAGTATGGTCAGAGAACAGTTTCAAGTTTCTTATTATGTGCTGGTATTAGGGGGAATCTGGATGCATCTGGGTTCCACTTGGCGTGAATCTCAACATGTAAAATCAGTTTTTGTCAGATGTTATTTTTCTTCAGTTTAACTGGCATGCTGGATTAACCCAATTAATTTAAATAAGAGGTACCCTTTGGTATGAAACAAAAGCATATATTGGCAGGATAAAGCGATATCAAGCCTTTGCAATAACAGCAAATGCATATGATAATATTCATCTACCAAATTTGACAGTACAATCTAAAAACTCCTGGTTCTGGACCTTATCCTTAGGATAGATCTTTTGGAAAAAACAGGCAACAATGCAATCATGAGCAGGGGAATTTTGGCGCTAACCTTTAGTTTTTGTGAATGCTGACACCCAAAGCTTTTCTCTCGCATGAGAGAGCTGAAACAACATGGCAGCAGCAAACACTTCCATATGTGACCTAGGTGCATGGCTCAGCTATGCTCCCAGACAACTGAGATCCAGGGTCAACATGCCACTGCTGGTTGTGGAACACACAAGCAACATACGTGACAGAGATGGCTTTATCAAGTCATGCCATGGCCATTTTGCAACACCTGGTTCTAAACTAATTTAATATCAGGTTTTAAATAGAAACATGCAAAACTTGGTTTCTGCTTTTGCACATGATCTAAAAATGTAAAGTTTATTAAGGAGGCTCCCCCCCCAAAAAAAAAAAAAAAAAAAAAACAACAGACAACAGTACAGTACAAATATTTATCTCTAAAGATATCAAGATTTAAACACTATGAAAATCATAGTGAAATTTCCCAAGTTCTGTACGTTAAATTGTGTCAGATTGTGTTTTAAAGTACTTGTATAGTGTAAAATATGCCTTTTATTGACATTTAGTCTTGCTTTTCCAATATTCAAAATTACATTAATTCTTTCCAATTTAACTATTGTTATTGAATGTCCCATACTACTACTACTACTAATAATAATAATAATAATAGTTATTATTTTCATCTTTATTATTTTCATAACAATAATATTAATTATTATAATATTTTTTTCTTTAATGCTAACTTTAATGGTATTTTAAAACATTTTAAATGTTTAATCAGGTAAAATATTATTATTTAGAAATACAATAGAAAATTACCTGTTATACTGTGAAATAAAAATATGGAATATTAAGTATATACAATTGCATACATGCCTGTATGCACGTCACATACCACAGTCACAATAGTAATACATGGGTTTTAAAAAAAGGTTTTTAAATGAAAAAGATAGATAAGTGCAAGAACAGAGATGCATAACAAACACATTACAAAGTTCTTGAGCCATTAGAGACGTCTTATAAAGCTTAAATCTTATTTGGTGCTGGTGTCGTACCTTGAAGTCAACCACCTATGATACATTCTGAAATATTTAGAACCTTGTCTTGCTTCTTGCATTTTGTTATTTTGCTTTGTAAGTACTTCATCATGAGGCATGAAGTTCTCTCGGTCAATGTTCCATAATGTTTTACAGATTAACTAACAAACTTTGGTCATTAGGAAACATTATGGCCCACCACCAGTTAAAGCCAGAAGTACAAAAAAAGGTCCTGGACTTATCACTCATTCCCAGCGGAAAGCTCACAACTAATGACCCAGAAATATACCAGAGAAAAGCGGCACAGGCCAACATACAAATGTGCACTGGGAGTAACCTTCTTTGTCTGCATGAACCGTTAACCTTAATTTGATAAGAATTTCATGGCAACTAAGCGCAAAACTCTATGTCTGTGACAAAGGGTCATGTGAGGTTCACTTACAGTAATAACTGCTATGATATCACAATGTGCTCTCAGCTTTGCCCTGAAATAAACACAGCAGCTCCCCGGCCATGTTTCCAACATGGTCCATTTAGGGGTTTGCAAAGCCCAGCTGAGTCAAACCTATTTCTTGAAGCAGGATCTAACCAATGGCTGGCGTTCCATTCTGACCCACTGCCAACCTTACTGAGGCCCGACACATTCTTGCTGAGCTGAAACAGGGTTTTTTGAGGAGGGAAAATTTTCAGGAGAAACTGATACTGATCTCCTGATGGAAATCAGAGGGAGAGACTGCATAATGCCATGTCAGCGCTCCAGTCTGCCCACAACTCTAAGCTTTGCTGGCTTTGGACATGCTCTAGTGATAGGGCGATTTAACTCCAGGGAACATGACTTCAGAAAAGTGAAGACTGAAAGGAAACCTTGCTTTCGCCAAGAACAGTAATTGCAAGCCATTACAATAGTTTCCTCACAACACAGAACAAGATGGCCCTTTCAGTGTCTGCTTCAATGACCTTTGCCCTGTTGAGCACTCAGAGTTCAGATTTAAATTTAGATTTTTTTTCTTATTGCAGCTAAGTACTATGTAACTACAGCAAAGGGCAGTTTTGGTGCCACATAGGCTAAATGGCTCAGTTTCAGTAAAGTCATGCAATATGACAAGCTTTCTGAAATGTCATAAGTTTATTTCACAGTATGTAATAAATACCTGTTTATAATAAATAACTGTCAGTGCTAAAGCATAATCTAATTAAATGTAGATAATGCCCACTTTGGACAGAGTTAGAGTTATATCTTCCTAACTAACAGAAAATAACATGGTCACAAATCACAATACTTATATTCAGTACAGCAAAGGCCAGGCAAAAATAAAGCATTATTCTATTTAATCTCTTACACAGTCACACTTACTGAATGATGTATTTATACAATTTTAACAGAAAAGATTTATCTTTCTAATAAAGCCAGTACTTAAAAAGGTTGTAACCTCATGGGAACTTCATTGTATAAAAAAAATAACCATTTATACACATTTCTTTTTGTATGTAATACTGTTTGACTGCCACTTGTCTGTAAATGATGGAACAATTTAAAGCAGCTTTATGAAGAAATTAGTATATTTTGCTTTTTCTGTCTTGCATCAGTTGCTAAGTGTAATTTACTTTTATCGCATTGTACTGCTGAACACATTTTAAGCTCTACTTATTTGTTGACAAGCTGAAAGATATGATTAGATCAGATTAAAGAAAACAAGTTTTTAGCTATCATTCAGTACCTGTTTAATCAGTAAAATAATCAGCACACACGTGCACGCGCACACACACACACACACACACACACACACACACACACACACACACACGCACACACAAATATATATATTTTGTTCCAAGCACTTTGTTCCAACCCTTATTGTTATCTAAGCAGGTCAGTTATTATTTAATTAATTATATAGTTACAGACTATTACTTTTGTTAATAATTTATTTCTCTATTCGTTAATGTGTAGGACTCATCAAAGAGCAGTGATGTTGCCATGGTGATGGTATAAGTGGTTCAGTCACAGCAAAGCTACTAGAATTTCCAAACACCACAGTGACACTGCCAGACTGAGGAAACTTTACCAACAAAAAATGCCCACTTACCAGTATCCTGTAAGCTGCGACATGTCAAACTCTGATGACAAACCAGAGAATGACCAGAGAACACAAACAATTGAGCAACAAATAAGCTACATACATCTGATATTACATCAGACTTTATATCTACATTATGGGAAAATAAAGTGGTTTGGTGCACAGTGTTTAAGGCAATAGTACCACCACAACACACACTAACCCACCACCTCCACATCATTGTCATTGATGAAAATTACACCCAGCCACCCAAATTATTCCTGCTTTCTGGTTATTCTGTAAGGATTCTGATATTTGTAAAACAAAGAAAGTAGAATTAAAATTAAGTACACAAACAGATGGACTATATTTTCAAGTAAAACTAAAAAGTTAATCTGCAGAAACAATCAGGTGCATTCTGCCTCCTGTTACTTTTAAGAAAATACATGAAGTCATTATAATGCTGCATTAAAAGGGTTCAACAGACAATGACATTGCTGTTTGAAAGATTAAACCCAAATAAGCCACGTATTGGATCATTAAAAATTTCAATTGCTTAAGTAATTGTTACAAAGAAGGCTAAAATATTTCTAAGAAAATCCAGTTAGTGCCAGGACCATCTCTCAAAGAGGATTCGGATATGTGATCTGATTATCTAGTTAAGAGTTGACTATGAAATAGCAGAAGGCAGGTGTGATTTCATATGCACACACATGGAGCCAAAAGATTTTGGAGGTTGCCCTGGTGTCAAGAAGGGCATTAAAGGAGCCACATTCTTCTAAAAATAAGAGATCAAGGACCAAGAGGATCAGAGTAAAGTTATTTATTTCTGATTAAGCTCCCTTTCAGACTGCTTGGGACATCTGGAAAAAATATTGTCTAAAGAAAAGGTAAGTGCTACCATGAGTTATAGTAGCTTTACTGTGTCATGTCAACAGTAAAGCATCCTGAGTCCAATAATGTGTCGTGTTGCTTTCCCTAAGAATACTGCATTGAATAAAATGTGGTAGAATCTAAAGAATCCAGAAGCCATTTAATGATAAATATTGCTTATCCAGCATTATGTAACACCATGCCACAAAAAATGGCTAACCAAATAGCTTGGAAAACAAGGCATTAATATTTTGGACCCATGGCTAGAAAATCCATAAAAAGCAAGCTGAGATACAGCATGTCAGTGTGCTGCTGTAAAATCGAGTCATTGCTTGAACCTGATATATTTGTCAAGAAACGTAAAAATATATAATAAAATCAATATACGTTTATGAAAATGAAGGAAGCCTAAGATTAAAATAGATGTAGATTTATAGATAATATAGATACCTCACATTACCTGTGGGAGGATATAGTAATTATGTTGTATGACAAGCAAAATAATATGAGTATATAATCATTATTGTTGCTATTAGCAGTAGTAGTAATATTATTTTAAAAATCATTATTCATCATTATTTGTACTTCAGAATCCTAAAAAAACATTTGATAAAAATAATTTAACTACACTGAAGCAGCAGACTTTGTAAAAACAAAATTTGTGTCAGTTTTTAAATGTTTGACTTCACTGTATGAACAAAATATATCAATAAAGTATCCATCCATCAATTGATCCATCCATCCAAAGTAGCAATACTGCTATTAAAGAATAAAATAAACAAATTATAAGAAGTTTAGCAAGTCGATTGCTGGAGGAGGTAGTGGTTGTTATGAACATGAAGGAAATAATAAAGTTACCTTGTACAGACATGTCATATTAATTACGTGGATTGTTAAAGTAATGATCATTTGCACTTATTTGCGGCTGCTTTTATTTTGCTCTAATTTATAACGGTGATGACAATAATTGTGCAAATGATATAATAATATAATAATGATATTATTATTATTATTATTATTATTATTATTAATATTATTATCATTATTATTATAATAATAATTGTTAGAAGCTCGCTCTTCCCCGGGAGATCGGCTACGCGGGAAGGAGTGCGTACGCCGCTTGCGCCTTGTGAGCGTTTCCCGGGAACGGCTACGCGAAGAAGAATGCGTACACCGGTCCGCTGGATGAAAACGCTTCCACGGATAAAAGCCTGCGCGGGGATACTGCGCAGCGCCGCGCCGTGGGTGAGCGCGGAAGGAGAGTTCGGAGACACCGGGATAAAAACAAAACAGGGTTTTATTATTAAAAATGGTGTAGGGACACCTACAGAAAGGGGGGAACGAAACAAACGTGACTAACACCTGGGTAAAACCACAAACAAAGACGTGCACGGGGGAGAGGGTATACGGTAACTAAATACAAAAACACCCGATCACGTGCACAAATACAAACCAATCAGTCCATAAGTACATTAATGAGGGACAGGTGCCCCAGACAATGATAATAATGAAAGTTACATAATTTGTACCACATTGTGTTTTTTTTAATGATATGTTTTGCTTTACAACAGAAGAGTCAATTTAACTAAAACAAAACAAAATTGGGGGGGGGGGGGCTTACACCTAATGATTGTGAGACCCTCAAACTTCTGAGAGCAGTTAAAGCACCTGGCTTTGATTGGAGCAAGCCCAGGGAGAGTGAGAAGAGCTGATGGAGGCCAACATACACAGGGTCTGTTTAGGTTCAACAATGAGTGAAAAGAACTTCCCGAACAGCCTGAACAAACAGTGCAAGCAGGTGGCAAGGCGATACATTCAAATCAGCCTCTCTCTCTCCATCTCTTACCATGCTCACACTCCACTATTTTCCTCCTTTCTTTTCTTTTTCTTTGAGGGCAGGGTCACCTGATGACATTCGTGTAGCTCTAGCCAGGTGCAAAAAACGCATCCAGACCAACTCAGATTGGAGGCAAAAAACAAACAACCTGTAGTGATCACAAGCATCTTTAAAGGCAAGAGCCAATCAACGGCTTGTCAACAGTTGCACTTGCTGAATAAATGGGGTACCCTGACAGGAAACTCCGCCAGCAATTTTAATTCTGATCAGGCTTCAAGGAAGTGGGAAGAATAAAAACACATCAATTATAATGACAGGAAGTCTCCAATCACATGGCAAGCAGCTGTTGCCAAGGCAAGGATCAAGGAGCCATGAGAAGATGGTGGGGATTCTGGTGCGAAAGTTATAAGGGAGAAAAAAAAGAGCAACTGATGAATCAGAAGGGAAGCACAAAAAGTAAGAAGCAGCTCTGCAACTGCAGGAGACTGTATTTAGCACTGCATTCCACTTAGATCAGCACTCTACAAAAGCAATAAGAGAAATGGCATACGCTTGAAAGTCGTAAAATAATGATATGCAAAATACTCAGTCAAGGCTTCTTAAGTGGTAACATGCATATGGAGATGTTTAGGCTGATTTTTTTTAACCATCTGTGTTTTATACCAGACCTGGCTCCCAAGTCTGGTGGATGTAATCAAATTAGTTGAGCACTATAAGTGTCTTGTTTTAACAAGGCTATAAATTGGAAAATGTTAAATGTAACATTTAAATAATATAATTGTTATTAATAATATAATACATTGTGATTGTAATATTATTACTTTAGATGTAAATTCAGAGAAATAAGTTTCCAGCCTCAAGAATCTGTATAACATGTATAATGTATACTGAAGTATTTACACTGATCTAAACAGGCAATCATTAAGACTGTTAAGGCAAGCTATGGTAAGCTTACAAATGAACATGAATTAATGTACCAGACACCAATTAGTACATAATCGTTTGACATATTTATCATTATCATTTTTTTATCAGTATCATTTTCATGTTTTACATGTAACTCTGATGTTAGCTTGACTTATTCAGAATACACATCATGATATTGGCAAAAATGTGGTAGTAAGCCACTGGCCCTCCTCAAAGAATCAGGCACAATTCCAGGTGATGTTCTAATGATAGAAGACATCTTGAATTACCTCAGTCTGCATGCACTTAACAGCTGTCTCAATGCCCTTACTGTTCTGTATTCCAGGCAAAGCCATTGATGGGCAGGCATCTCTTTTCAAAGATCTATTCCCCTGGCTTTCGACTCCGGAAATGAAGGCCACTGCTGGCCAAATGAATCTTAATCCACCCAGGTTCAATCTCCTCAATGAAACCGCACAGTCAAAATGACAGCGCATCTGACAGTAATGAAAATCAAAGTGCTTCTCTGGGCAAACACTTTTCATTTAAACAGCTGCACCAGATTGTTTTACCATAACGTATTCATATTCATTATAATGCAGATTTTAGTGTCTTAAACACAGGTATTGGTGGAGTGTAGCTTACAGACAACTGGCAGAGTAAAACTGTATGAAATCATTGAACAATAATAGCAGTTGACACCCCAGACAACGGGGTCATTATGAAAAATAATGAAAGTATAGTAGGGCTCCTCTGCTTCACAAGCTTGGCATGCTGGCTGATACCAAATACTAATCCACGATTGACATTATTTTATTTATATATATTAATATATATTGGTAACATCCAGACTAGATTACTGCAATTCTATTCTTTTCGCCTTACCACAGAAACTTTTGCACAAACTCCAGTTGGTTCAAAATTCTGCCACAAGAATCATCTCCAGGTCTTCATCAATAGAACACATCACTCCAGTTCTCAAAGAGCTCCATTGGCTCCCTGTCAACTACCGAATCCAGTTTAAAATATTACTAGTGACTTTCAGAGCTTACATGGTCTCGCCCCATCATATATTTCTGATTTGATTACACCATACAGTCCTGCTCGTACCCTCCGATCCTCTTCAGGCAGTCAGCTCACTGTCCCTCCAGTCCGCCTGTCAATTATGGGGGCAAGAGCATTTAGCCACTCTGCTCCATCTCTCTGGAACAACCTCCCTATCCAAATTCGCAATATTGACTGTCTATCAACCTTTATATCCCGGCTCAGAACCCACCTCTTTACAATTAAATATTCCTAATTTTTACCGCACATTTTTGTGTTTATTATTTTATGCGATAGTGAATGATTGTATTTAAATCTGTTTGTCTGATTTTATTTTATTTTATCCCCTTTTATATTGTGTCCCTTTTAACTTTTGTAAGGTGTCCTTGAGTGCCCTGAAAGGTGCCATTTATAAATAAAATGCATTATTATTATTATTATTATTATTATTATTATTATTATTATTATTATATTATTTTTATATGTAAAATAGCAGAGATGTAATGAAGGTGTATATCAACTCCACACATCTTTACATTAAAATACCAAAATCAAGCTGATTACTCAATGTACAACACATAAAAACAGAAAATCAAATGCAAATCAGGCATCATATACATCAATATAGCACATCAACACACTGCAAATCCATACAACATGGGTTCCAGCCTCCCTTAACTGCAGAAGTTTTCATGGTACTAAATGGGTCTGTGCAATTCTAAATTAAATTATATGGCTAATATGTGCAATAATAACAACAATAAATTATTCTATATTTTACATAATGTGTGCTATAAATTAAATGTGGAATTATCTGAATTGCTACATTATATTCCATCTTTTTTATTTCAGTTTTATTTATCATCAGTTTTCAGGGCATCAGGGCATCAGTTTTCATGACATGGGTGGTTTGCATATGAGTGTAGGCTATATAGCTAGATCACATTGTGTAAATGCTACAAGAGTGTGTAGATATGTCATAGCTGTGCCCCCAAATAATAAATCTGATATAGCAGTGAGAAATGCACACCACCTACCACGCTACAGCCTAGGCTTTGCCACTGTTTAAGAAACTTAGTTGTATGACTTTGCACAGCCTTTCTATTATGTGTTTTCTACATATTGGACATGAGTTCTTAAACAAATTGATGATGTTCTTTTCAATTTGCTTGTGTTTATAATCTGTGTTTTAAGCTCTTAGGGACTTTATATTAAAAAATCATGAATGTTGTCATATTTATGCCACTACTAATCCAACATCACAGTCAATTTGATAAGTCATTGGCATGTTAAGTAAATTAGCACTAAAGCCTAAAAATGGCATTTGTCTGGACAGCCGTAATACTGAGTGTATGTATGACCATTCGATGTACAGATTTTATAAATTTTTATAAATTGGACTGACTTTATAAAAACCATGTAACTGTACAAATGTGTTCACCCGAAAATATATTTTGATAAATCACGGTAGCCAGATCGTACAGACTGTGCAAGTAGCTGACAAAAAACAGTGCTGCTTTCAAATGTGCTTAGCCACATTTTCTGACATAATTTCCATTTTCAGAAGGCAAGAAAGTGAGAAATGCCATACACGCAGAGCAGTCATGTGTTACTACATCAATAGACACTACTGCTGGAATATTTAAGTATGGAAATGTATTTTTAAAACACAATTAAATGAGATGCCTGTAATTAATACGGGCAGAATTTGAAGTAGATATGATTCTATATAGCACATCAACACACTGAAAATCAATACAACATGGGTTCCACCCCCAATTTCTCATGTATTATCAGAAATGTGAAGGAATGATTTCCAAAAGAGAGTTAACATTTGGGTGTTAAGACTTCCAAATTTAAAAATAAAATGAATGATAATGAATTTTAATGGTTTGGAAAAGCAGTTCCCTGCCCTGAATAAGCAAGTTTATTGTAGGATACAGTATATAGAATAACAGAGATAGACCTGCTCTCAGAATCACTAATCCAACAAATAAGTAAATAACAACAACATACTCATACTTAACTCTACATTGCCCCCAAAATTGCCCTGACCACAATATAATCAAGAATTGCAGAAACATCGCAAGTGGGGACCTACTCTTGTTATAATTTTGCAAAATTACTGATTAATTTATGATATGGGTTTTTTATATAATATCTAATTACGTGCTGTGGTGAGGATGTGTATATACTTTACCCTCAGAATGATGAGCTGCGAGGGGGGTCTGTGTCTCCTTACAGTATGAAACCACTTCTTTAGGGAGAAAATCCACCTGGGTTATCTTTGACGCTCCCAACCGGTGCATCCGGCGTCTAAAAACACACATATATTTTAGTATATGCTTATTTGCAGCTGAAAATAATAATTCAAATTTTTTATTTTGTATGTTTTATATTTACTAGTTTGTATTATATAATAAGTACCAAGATAAAATCTAAAGTACTGCATCTGGGAATTAGTAAATTTTCTGTTGATAAGCTGAAATCCGGCAGGTACAATAATAAATTAAACCCCGTTCAAAACAAAAAGAGCTTTCTGCACCTGCATTAGCAGGACACATTCATACTTTATGCCTTTTTTCTGGCTTCAACAGCTGGAGAGTAAGCAGCTGTGAGTACTTAAACCTGCCAAACTTAAAAAGGAGAAAGAAAACAGAGGGGGCAACATAAGAAACTGAGGGCAGAGGGAGTGGGGGTAAAAACACAAAGTCTCAGAGAGTACAAAGTTTGTACAAAATCAGAAAAAAAACAAGAGGAACTGAAATAAAGGAGCAAATAGAGTTAAATAAAAAGAAAATTGTGTAATCAGATGGTGAAATATAAATGCAGAACAAAAAGATAAAGGAGGGAGGAAGTACCCGAGCTCAGAATCAGCTTGCAGCTGAAGAACAGAGGGGTCAGTGTCCCACTGCAGGGTCCTGGAGGGAACAGTAGATGGCGCCACATAGGGAAAGGGAAGGAGAGAACGTGCACTATTAGCATAACTATTAAAATAGAACACAATCAAAATAGCAAGCAAAAAGGGGAAAGTTGCAGAATCAGCAAAATAAACATAGTTAAGAATGCAGCCTTACACTTCTAACCAGATAACTACTGTTCATTTATGTTTAGAATGCAGCTTGCATAAATGTACACACTATTTCAGCTTTGTGAATCAGTGAATAATTACATAACTTATTAGATACAGAAGTACTACACAAAGTATGGCAAAAAATGTTCACAGTCAGTCAGTTATGTCAGAAATATGGTGCAGGTACAGTATAACCATTTCTTTCGAGAAACCCTATTGGTAGTTCAAACATCAAAGTATAAGTATATAAAGCAGAAAAAATGCTAAACAAAATATCTAAATGAACAGGAATTACATGTAGAAAAGCCCTCAGTAAACAGCACTAACACCAAAACTACATAAAACAGGGTTACAGTGAGCTAAAGAAAGGTAATCATAAAAATAATGTGAGGAATCACAAATGTGCATTAACCAAGATATTATTTTGCTATGGATTTGAAACATATAAAGCCAAAATAATAATAGCACACAAATTGTATTAAAATTCCATGCTGAATAGCATGCATGCTAATTAACATTCATAAACACCCAAAAGCAGTTTGACATTATTTGTTATAATGAATCATATTCAACACACAATAAACACACATTCACATTTCTTAAAACTAAAAATCATGTGCTGCATCAAAGAACCCATGAATCATATGAAGGTTAGGATATCTGACACGGTTAAAACAAGCTGGAAACTAAATATTGTTATTTTTAGTCTAGGCCTCAAATAATTCAGACAGTCATTTAATTTAGAATCTATGTTTTTTGATACTTCTGTATTTTAAAAAAAAGAACAATTCAGATATTTATGTATTTATTTTTTGAAAAGCTTTTAGTCTTTTACATTTCCATCTTCTAAGATTGTTGTGTTCCTATTAAGTTTTTTGATTGTGCACCTATATCCATACCCTGAATTATGGGGCCAAAAAGAGTTCATTTCTATCCCTTAAAGGTGCAAAATATACCAATACATCTGATTTTATAATCTGGATAACGTTTTTCCCAGTTTGCATTATGGTCAAATTCATAACTAGTCTTATACTATCACATAGAATATAGAAATTAGAGTCAGTTTACAAAGTTACTAGTCAGTCTGGCTTTGAGGTTAGTCAAGTTCTAAATAATTTCATGTTATGTTTGTTTCACAAAATGAATACATTTTACACATTTTTGTGCTGGTAAAATGTTAAACCAACAAATTTTAAATGCAGTTTAATCCAGCAACTAAAATTAAGGTTTGTTTTCTTTATAAATATGTGATGGCATCTGATCCATTTGCATATGTTTCTTTCCTACCTAAATATTGCAAATGTTATAATTAATTTATAACAGAAACAATTTAAGTTGGCCTATTGACGATATAATATGAATGTATATAATATTTACATATAGATGGAATCTGGATTCTGTTTTTATATTTTAAAAAATTGTTTAAAAAAAAGAATATAATTTTTTACTACTACAGTAGTTTTGCTACTAAAAGGCTGTTAACCTTGGTTTTAAGAGAACAGCAGTCGGTGCATCGCCACACAACAGGAAATGTGAATATCAGGAGATGTGGATATCACTATCATTTTACAACTCACCACCAAACAAACTGCTTCTTAAATCAGGCTATGGGATTTTTTTTTTGTATTTTGTCATTTCTCTGGCTACTTTGGGTTTTATCATTCAAAAAAAAGTACTTTTGAACAGTGGTTGATCTGATCCTACAAGAAGTGACATAATAAAACTTTTTAACTTGTTACTTGTTTTAACTTGTTATTCACTCTTTTATTTCCAAAGCCTTATTAGGGTTGTGCTGCTGGAACCTATTACAGCACACATATTGTAAAAGGAGGAGGAAACCCTAGCTTGCCTGTCAATTGAAAAACAGACACAGACAAAACATATTTACGCACACATTCACAGTTAAGCATATCCAATTCACCCACTGGTATGCTTTTGGGCTGTGGGAAGAAATTAGAGCTCCCAGCGGAAACCCAAGCAAACATGGTAAGAACATGCAAGATTTAACAATATGCTGTTATTTTATAGATAAATTTTTAATTCCCAAATTTTAGGTCCCAAATATGCTGTTGAGCCACAAGGTTAAAATGTTTTTGTTGTTTTATTGTTTTTCCTGATAAGGGAATAATATACATATTTACGGTGTAAAATACTTGAATGGTATTATTAATCCAAAATAAATCGAAAAGACAACTTTTTCACAAGTGTATAAAATACCAATGTTCCTTACACAATAACAGCAAAATCCAACAACATGTCCTTCAACACTTTACAGCCTTACTATACAACTACACACAGTTGGTGATTGAGCAGGCACGAGTTGTGAAAAGGACAGCGCTGACCTTCCAAACTTTTAAATAACCTTTAGCACATGTCAGGAGCATGCTAATTATGTCTTTGCCAGTTAAAAGAAAGTGTCAAGAGAACACTGTTTTACCAGGCAATGCTACTTTCAAAAAAAAGAATTGTCATTCATGTTATGGTAAATGGCCCCAAACTAACCATGCAGGAGTAATCAGTGAAGTCAAGACTCCGGGTAACGGCATCAGGCAGCCATCCATGGGGGACACAGCAAACTTCTTTGCTTTTATCTGCCACTGAATTACAGTGAGCACCTAAAATAAATGTTTCGTATATAATATTTTTTACTTTAATTTTTATATTATTTATAATATTTTATAATATAATATTTAATTTCAGATTTATTATTCATGTATTAAATTAAGAAATTAAACATGTTCATCTGCCATGAAAATGTATATGAAATGGCAATATATAATATACTCTAAAGCAGCCTTCAGCTGAGATTTTGACTTTCTAGATAACACCAGATTTCATGTTTATTTTATTAATTTTTAATTTTTATTTTATTTTATTAACTTTGACACATAACTATTTTTTTACAATATATATAAAATGTTTGAATTCTTGCCTAAATATTCAATCCACCAGTGCACTGGTGCTGCAGTGAACAAAGACAGGACCCCTGCAGAGACGAGTGTCAGAGCTGAGCGCATGCATCATGTGTCACACAACTTTAATTACAGCCCTGTCTGCAAAGTACAGTACAGACAGTCCCTTTCCACATCAATCCTTATTTCGCCTCACAGTTTCAAAAGCCACTTTGGTGAACTAGGAAAACATTTCAGAGACCGAAAATATTCTTGTGTCAAGTTCTAAGTTATGATTTGACAAGGTCTTTCCATGACAGCTAGAAAAGCAAAGCTTAACGTTATATTTATTTAGCCATGGGAGCCATAGGGACACTGAAGCTGGGTGAAGGGTCAACTGCAGTAAGTGATATGAACAAACAAGCATGAAATGGGCCTTAAATCAGGTCATTTAATGGGTGGTAATGTTCCTTATTATTAAATAAATGTATTTAGGAAGCACAAGATAATTCAGTGTTTAGTGTCATGCTGAACAAGGCATCTATAAAAAAGGGCAAACTGTACATTTTCCATAAAATAAATGAGTAATGAACTAACTGGTTGCCAGCACTAGTATCTGTCAAACTCAGTCAGATGTTCAGTTGTAATACATGATTGGTCATTTTAGGGCTTTGTATTTTTGCAAGTGCAGCTAACGATTGATTACCAACATTTTATTAACATTTAACAAGAACATTTATAAACCAAGCAAATCCTGCAGCATAAACACAATTTTAAACACTACCATTGTTATTTTTTATATGCAAAAGCAAGCTAGCATGTATTTACATTGAGGGTATAATGGTCCCATATCTGCCATAATGGTGCAATGGTTAATATTTTTTCTCACCCAACAGCAAAAAGGGCCTAAATTCACTTTCCAGTTGGGACTAACACAAGGTCTTTCTGTGTAAAGTCTGTGACTGCTTCCTGTGTCTGGGTGGGTTTTTGCAAGAATGCTGGTTTCCTCCCAAAAATCTAAAGACATATTGATAGATAAATTTAAGATACTTATTTGCCCTTGCCCTTATTTGCCCTTTGCCCTTGTTTGTGTACATCGCAGAGCACTCATAATGCCGGTCACAAGCCTGATTAAATAAAATGGTTGGATCAGGATGGCCATGTGGTGTAAAACTGTGACAGATATAATACTATAGCAACCCCTTAACAGCACCTATCAAAAAAAATATTATTAATTTTATTTTAGATAATTTTAGATTAACATGAAATAGAATTTAATCAGTTTTATTCCCAAAGGTAAAATAACAGTGAGTGTGTCCTGAAGATGTCTGCTAGCAATAGTTTTCTGAAACCTGCTGAGTATAGAAACTTCATCCTTGTTTGTGCAAATTTTTAAATTTTTTATATTCTTTAAAAGAGATATAAGTGAAACCAGCAAAATTGTCCAGCTCTCTGATTTATTATTACAGGTTCAATCACTATCTTTAAATAAGCTGGACTGCACTTTGAAGACCTTACTAACTGTATGGTCAAGTGGGTAGATTCATGGATTTAGCTAGGGTCATTGTAAGCTAGGTATCATTTGTGTAAGTTGTGTAAGTAAAGAATTGGATTAAGGCTTTTTTTTTGTAATTTCTGTTTCTATGATTATGATTACTGTTTAGGTCCTTGGTTGAAGCTGTACATTTGGCTGTTTGACTGTATTGAACATTTCTCCAAACATATTTGTGAAAATGATGTGCTCTTAGAGGATCACCATGACCTGAGCCTTGAATGCCATCATAAAAGAAGTAAAGCCTGGGGGTTATTGTACTCGTTTAGCTTTTCTTATAAATAAGAGATGAAGCAAGGATGTTTTAGGTCAAAGTAACCCTGTCAAAGATAGCGAAAACAAAAAGTTATATGCCTTTTACTTTTAGAATGTATAACTATGCAGCAATATTGTAAAGAATATTCAGCAAATGTGAGATCCACTTTACAATAATAGCCACGTTAGGTTGGTATTACTATTGATGATTATCTTTGTCCATGGGCCATGCACAAATCACAGTAAATAAATTACAATAAATAAAAGTAGCATCAAGGTTTAATATTTAAAATTAAAAAACAAAGTAAAGTTGAGGTTTTCTTATCACTTTATTTACTTTCATTTATTTGATTTTACAATAAATCTCACAAGGTAATGCAAATTATATTAACCTGATTGTTGACATTTAGGCAGGAACAACATTTAAATGACAAAAAAACTAGGAACTACAAGACAAACATTAAAAAGAACACTGACATTTAGGTCTTACCTATATCTGTTGTTGCCATTTTAAAGGAGAAACGAGGGGAATCCGTTAAAAGAGAGAACATGAATAGTGACTATTTTCAATATTCTTTCAGAAGGTATCCTTGCATTTACTTTACATTACTGTGGTTATTTTTTTTTATATGGTTTTACTAAAGATGCATTTTTACATTTAAAATCCAAAATGTTTAAAAAAGATATTGCAGAAGAATGTACCTCCCCAAGGTGGCACCTTCCACTGAGTCCTGACTACCCGTCTCACTTGGTGTGCTCATTGATTTAGAAGGAGACATCTGTGTTGGAACTAAAACACATGAAACATAAAAGCTATTTCAATTAGATACAATTTTATTTAGGCTTTTAAAATAAAAGAAAACTATATAAACATAAAACCACTGCACATTTACATTTCAATGATATTTGTGTTTTTCTAAATCATTGATGCGCAGCTTTTATTATCTTTATTGTATATTGGTTATTCATAAGTACATTATGTTAAGTTCAGTGTGATTAATTAAATCATTTTTTTGATGACAGGATTCATTTTGAATCAAGCTTTGTTCTTTAAACTAGTTAATGATATTTTATAAGATTATTTAAAAGTCTAATAATTTAAACTAAACCACCTGTAAATATTATTACCAATTAAAAATGCTGCATAACTGAATGTTAATTCATTAATAACTTGTGCATTATGATTATGATATTAATTATATTATGATAATAATTGAAGTTTTTCCAGCACAGTGTTAAATATTATAAAGCTTGTAATATAACTTTTGAATATTGTCAGGGTGTTTTTATTTCCATTGCAATCAATGTATAAAAAAATGTAAGCATTATGATAAATCATTCTCAATCTCATCTTTAAGTACTTACTACTTGTGGATTTAAAATTCTGTTCATGTAATTGGGACATCTTTCCACTAGATGGCTCTAGAGGTGTGGTACAGCTAAGCAGATGAAAACAGCCATTGGCCTTAATTGTCAATAAAAGTTCATTCCAGAATCCTGAACATATTGTTCTGAAATGCAAAAGACCCTGTTTGTGATACAGGTTCATTTACTTGTTTATCAGTTGGTCAAAGTGATATTTAGTAAACCTGACTGCATAATGACTGTCAGATGACAAATATGTGGTAGCATGTTGCAAGAGCAGACATGCTGAATACATTCATTCATTCATTCATTCATTATCTTCCGCTTATCCTCTATTAGGGTCGCGGTGGGGTTCCCCATGCCCA
>JAFMOD010000407.1:1301045-1338484 GCA_019802435.1 Corydoras maculifer | reverse complement strand
ACACACTCTATATGGGGCAATTTGGAGAATTCAATTAACTTGATCCATGTTTTTGGACTGTGGGAGGAAACCGGAGAACCCGGAGGAAACCCACGCAGACACGGGAAGAACATGGAAACTCCACCCAGATGGGGATTCGAACCGGGAATCCCTAGCGGCAAACGTGCTAACCACTAAGCCACCGTGCCGCCATGCTGAATACAGTTTACATAAATATTGAATTCCATAAACTATTCAGATTATAACTGAATGATTTATTTATTTATTGGGCATCACTCCAGTTTTCTTTTCTTTAGGCTGCTTAATAAAATGTGGATAAAAACAGGGGAAAAAAGATCTATGTGATGTTAAATGCAATTTGCTGTAAATGATGGATACAAACCAAACAGTCAGAAGATTAGCAGCACTGTCAGACTTTAAAGTTTGGCTGATTACAGAAAGCTGCATGCACATGAAAGGCAGACAATTACTAGCTGATCAGAACTATGTATGTACCTAAAGGTGGTTCTGGTGAGATTCCGATACTCTGGAGCAGCGCCTCTGTCTCCCTTCGCTTCCGGTCCAAATCAGAATCCTCAGGAGCTGCCTCTGTCTTCTGTTGTGTTTCTGACTACATGGAAAAGCAAACATGAAGATGTCCACATATACCTTACATTAAACATTACATTTGGTCAATTAGCAGATGCATTTTCCAAAAAGACCTACAACGTGAACATAGGGTGGGCCACAGCCTACCTGGAGCAATGAGGGTTAAGGGCCTTGCATAAGGTAACTTCAGTGGACCTGGGATTTGAACCCACAACCTTCAGATTGATAGCCCAACACCCTAATCACTGAACATTTTCGAAAGCATTTACCCAGATGCTCTATATACCTACCTCTTTCTTCTTTCTCTCCTCTTCTTTCCTTTTTTTCTCTTCCCTGATTTGAGCTAAGCGCTGTTTTTTGCGCTCCAGCTCTGCTTTTAGGTCACTTTTGTCAGCCATATTGTCCTGTTGTATTACAAAAAGGACAAAGTAAGGTTTTCAGTCATAATTGTGTTTCATTTCATATTGCAAAATATACTATCCATTGAAACTTCATAAATATTACCATAAAGTTTAAATATTTTACTTATAACATGGATAAACATAAAATGTATAGTATGTAAATATTGCAATAAGGCTATGTTACATGCATGATTTTTTTATTTTAGTAAAAAAAATCTGTGTGCACATTTTTTTTTTTAAATATCATGTAGCCCATATCTACATTAGGATATTTTTGTTAAACATTTAATCACAGCATTATTACTGCTGAAAATGGACAGTCAATACAACATTAGACATAGGCCTCTAATGCAATAAATATTATTCTAGAAAAATAACACAAATAATATTTCGTGCTGAAAAAGCGATAAACCATATTGCAAATCATAATGAAAGACAATAGCAGAAAATAAAGACGTGTGAAAACCATGAGCTCATACCTTGTGTCTATAATAGCAACAGATGCCAGGCCAAGTGTTTAAGCCACTAATGTTCCGAATTCATAAAATTAGCACAAAGCAAGCTTACATCTGTGACCCATTTTAAATAATTTCAGAAAAAGATGAATCGTTGATAACAGAACGTAGCTCTTTGAACTAGACATGACGTCATATTCCATTGACGAATACGAGGAATTGTGAAAATAACAAAAACCGTATTTCGAAACAAACCTATTATTTCAAACTAAATGATTTGTTTAGATTAATTTACATTATGCAGGCGTGTAAAATGACAGCGCTTGATTTTACCTGATCGCCGATGGATGCTGCTAGTTGAAGATGCTGTATCACTCCCTGTTACTATACAGTCTGCATCCGTTATACTTTTCATACGATCAATGCATACTGGACGAATTTATTGTATTGTATCAAATAGATTAAGACTACAAGATAATAGAGTGGAGTGTAAATTCATATTTTCATAGCTTTCATTTGTGCACCCGGGCGATTTCGGTGTACCAGACCGAAGGCAGGAAGAGTACCTCCTCTGATGCAGTCAAATGTCGCCTCGCAAGTGCACAAATCTGTGGCAGCACTGCCGCCTGGTGGATGCATGCAACACCTGCAATCATATTTCTTATACAGTATCTGCTCTGTAGTGAGTTTACATCCATTCATCCATTATCTTACGCTTTATCCTATATTAGGGTCGCGGGGGGTTGCCCATGTCCATCCAGGGGAGAACGTTTCGGGCGCTGGGCAGACCCAGGACAGGGCGCCAATCTATCGTTGGGCACACACTCACACAGACACACTCTATATGGGGCAATTTGCAGAACTCAGTTGATTTGATCCATGTTTTTGAACTGTGGGAGGTAACCGGAGAACCCGGAGGAAACCCACGCGGACACGGGGAGAACATGGAAACTCCATCAGATGGCGATTCAAACCGGGAATCCCTAGCGCTGAGAGGCGAGTGCCGCCCTAGTGAGTTTACAGTAGCACATATTTAATCTAATGAAGATAATGAGGTTTTGAGGGACAAAGTATGTATTAAAAACTTTGCAGAATGTGCTTACAGGGTTCTGTTTCTTCAGAGTTTAGTATCTTCTCCATCATTTTTAAAAAAATTAAAAAAGAAAATTCTTAATTTTTTCCCATGCTACGATGAAAGAAATTGTGAATTGTTAACACTTGTCACTTTAATGTTAATCTTTATATCATGCATTAAAAGTTTTAGAGGTCAATAAACATATTTTCTTTCTTACTAAATCCTGACAAAGCTAAAGTGTTGTAGTTGGATACAGGGACAAAAAAGGCCATAAAAATTCTTTGAGCCGACCCAGGTAATGTGTAAATAATTTAGGTGTCACAGTTGATTTGGATTTGTCTTTTACCCAGTGCTTTTGCGATATTGTGTTTTTTTAACTCTTACAGATTTAAACTAAAGAATATACTTTCAGTTTCAGTTTAAATCAGTTTAACTTTTGTTAGCCTGCTTAGTTTCTGCTGTACTAACAGGTCTTAGGATGCTACAGTAAAGAACTTTTATCTTCACTGATTGACAAAATAATCACTTACAAGACTCTTTATGACTTAAGAATTAACCAAACATTACCACCAAATTCATCCAAATTAATCTCAGCAATTCTAATACTATCAAATCTAAACTGTACAAGGCTGGATTTAGTGAATGCCAGTCAAGGATGATTCCACTTTCTATGACAGAATTAAAAAATATCACCGAGGTTTTGCAGAGCCTCACATGAACAAAAAAAAGTTAATTCTGTTGTCAGAGCAAAGCAGCACAGGACAAACAAGTCTCTCTGTTCTTACCACCATAATGCACTTTGTTGAACAGCTGGTACAGTCTTTAGCAGGACAGAAAAAATTAAAACAATGAGGAAGAGTAAAGTAGTAACACAAAACACATTCACACATTTATAGTGACACAAAGACCAACATAGATTCAGGACATTCCCACTCTAAATGAGTCCATGGCAATGCTAAAAATATATGTGCTGGGGATAATTATTGTGACATAGCATTATTAATAAAATGTCCACCTATTAAACTGCACATTTGGAAACATCAGGTTAACATTTACACAAGCATTCATTTATTTGATGTATTTGATGATTTATATATGTTATATTTATTTACAATTACAATTTCTGTTAAAGTTGTAATGCAAAGTAAAATCCACACATAGAATAATCTTTCATGTGGATGCATGCTCTGATAGAATAAAAGCTGCAACAAAATATGATATATGGGATTACATAAACCCATGTCATTACATTACATGATTAGTTTTACTATTGCTCTTCCTTGTGTGACACATATAGCTAAGTCAGCAGAGAACTCTGAGTTGCTCTCATGGTCATCTGCAACACAGACAAGCCAACCGTGCTGACAGCAATTTACATCATTCTAAAAACACACACAAAATACTTGTTATTAATTTACTTTTTCTATAAGGTTAAATAAATATAAATATCGAATGCATATAATGTTATATAATTTCTGCTATATAAAAGGCACATGACTTTAATAACCAAAGCTGCTAAACTTAAATTAAAATATGTCACAAGCAAGTTGAATTAAAAATACATTATAGTGTTTGCAGCCTTAGAAGTACGGTTGCAAAAAATTTACCTTCCTGCCAAAAAGCCAGGGCAAAAATGCAGAGCAAGCCCTGGGGAAGAAGCTGAGCTAACAATAGAATAGATAAGAACCAACGAGACTACAGCATTTTTAAACATGAGAAGATTTCACCAAAATTCTGTGTTTAGTTTTTGGTAATGCTACTGAAGACAGAGAAATAGATATATTTGCCATAGGTATATGGGTGATAAATCAGTTAGTATAATACAAATATGGAAAGTTTCAGAAAATCATGAGGGCATTCTCACCTACAGATATTTAATATAAACTTACATTATTATTTGTTGCTTGCTGTCAGAAACATCAGGTACAGACTACTGGTTTTGTTGGTGTCAGGTCCCACAAAAACCATTGTTCATTTGTTCCTTTCACACTCTACAGTGACATAAAAATGAAGCCTTTCAGCCAAAAAAAGGATTTATGATTTAGCTGCTGATGGCTGACTTTAGAAAGCCAGTGCTGAAATTCTACAGCATATGCTTTAGGTGAAACGTTGCTTATCAAGCAGGTTGTAGCCAGAACCCAAGTGTAGCTTTTAAATGGAAAGGTGAGTGTGTGACATATGACATTCTGAATTTCCCCATGATGGAACTAATAAAGGTATGTAATTGTAGCAAATGTGTAACTAACTCCGATCTGGTTTTATTGTCACAATAAGCACACAGTGCCCACCCTGCACACACACATACACAAGACAGGTTGTTCTGCCACCTGCTGCAGGTCACAGACGATTAACTAAACTTTTTCAGAGTAATGCAGGTTCTTCTGATTTTGACTCCCATTAACAAGCTTATGTGTGATTACCCCATTGCTGCCATAGCTGTCAACCATGTTTTAGTTTGAAGGCTATACTATTTTGCCATTACTGATGAACACTTACATTCCTTAATGATAGCACAAGCATTAACAACCTTTATTTTCACAGAGCAAACAAGAACTGTATGATCTCACAGATTTAAATCAAAGTAAAATCTGAAAAACATGTACATTAAATTCATCCCAAAACTATGTTGATGTAAAGGTAGAATTTCTGGGAAAATTTTCTACTGGTTTAATGTGCAATACACCCATATTCATATGTTTTCCGGACACTGCTACACATAAATATATATGCATTTAGTGGACAAATTATAATCCACACATTTTTATTTTTACACTTTCTCTCATTCAATATGCATTTTGTACTTTTACAAGTACAGAATTTAGTATATTAATATTCAACAACACAGCAGTACTGCTGGAGTCTTTAAACATGTTCACCCACTGTGCACTTAACACTTAACTTATTCTTAACCTTTTAGATGTAAAATCAGACACAATAGCTAATCTGTTGCCAGACTTTGTGGTTTTGTGGATTATTTTTAGTCCTACAGTGACAGTAAAAAAAAAAAAATAATAATAATAATAATTACAAAAATGATATTTTTATATATATATATATATATATATATATATATATATATATATATATATTTTTTTTTTTTTAAGGTTCATTAAGTGAAAATAATGTTTCAAAAGTCACCTGTCACTATAGTGCTAAGAGTCATTAGTGTTGTTTCCTGATTTTTGGCTTATAATCATTGCTGTGTGTGTGTTAAAATTGTGGTAACTCTGAATGTTTAGTTCATTGTAATTGTAATCATGTGTGCGTACAGTTCAGGTTCCGTTCTTGTGTTGAATATTTATGTTGCTTTCTCTTCTAATAAATGTTTCCACTGCTTTCTAAAAAAAAGCTTTTCAATTAACTCCAACAATAAGCAATTTCTTTGCCTCCAGAATGAACCAGTCCCCACAATATTAATTTCAGTACGTTTGTATTTTGTTGTCTTATTAGGTTTATACGTTTTTGACGGGGGCGGCACAGTGGCTTAGTGGTTAGCACATTCGCCTCTCAGCACTAGGGATTACCGGTTCGAATCCCCATCTGGGTGGAGTTTCCATGTTCTCCCTGTGTCTGTGTGGGTTTCCTCCGGGTTCTAGGGTTAGGGTTAGCTACATGGATCAAGTCAATTGAATTCTCCAAATTGCCCCATATAGAGTGTGTGTGTGTGTGAGTGAGTGTGTGCCCAGCGATGGATTGGCGCCCTGTCCTGGGTCTATCTGCCCAGCGCCCGAGACGTTCTCCCCTGGATGTGCATGGGGAACCCCACCGCGACCCTAATAGAGGATAAAGCGGGAGATAATGAATGAATTAATGTTTTTGACGGTCAGTTTACTGTGTCTACAGAAAAAATCTAACTTCTTAAATATTCTGTTGTTAAACGGTCTCAAAAATCACAGACGCATTTTACTGCATATTGATAAATAACGTTCATTCACCATTATTTGTATCAAAAATGTTAAAGGATTGTGGCTGTAAATGACCAAATAGTAAGGATTTTTTGGTCAGGATAACTGTAGCTGTTTGTGTTCGTCACCGACGCCATACGTCAACTGTTCACTTTCAAGTGAGATGACCTTTGTTCTATTTCGGTTGTGCGCATGCGTCTCTTAACAGCGACCGTGTTTCTGAACAGCAATGTGAATGTACGGACGCGTTCTAAGGTCGGAGCGACTACATTTGTTATAATTTAACCCGTCGATGCTTTTGTTTAACAAAATGCTTCGTTCAGTCGTCGTGGACAGGAATGTAAAGCCGTATAGCGGAAACGTCTTTTGTTGAGCTGTTCACCAATGTCAAAGTGAAGAAAACATTTGGGACGAGCACAGCGCTGCGTGTAAACACAGGAGAGAGGCTGCAGCGGAGTTCCAATGCACTCTCCTTTGATCATCACCAACATCAACTGCTGTTCACTAGCAATCTGCTAAAATGTACATTGCTGTAGCCTTGGGGTTAGTGTAGGGTGCTAACAGAAGTTTTATCATCACAACCTAGGAGTGGGGCTGCGGTTGAATAACAGGAATCGCTTATTATTTTTAACTTAACTTGGAATTGTTCAAATCAAGATGAAGTTCGCCACCGCTTTGCTCAAGAACTCTTTAAACATACCCAAACAAGTGGATCGATTTTCGAAGTTCGCTCCATCACCGCTTTCAATGAAGCAGTTCATAGACTTTGGTAGGTTCCGAGTGTTTGTATGTTGCAAACAGCGTTAGCTTCTTACAGCTTGAACTGTTCACCACAAAATTAATTAAACAGGAACCAATTCAGGACTCCAAATGACACATCTGGCCGACCTTTGTTCATCACTGAATGACAATAATAATTTTTTATGCGTCAATACATGTATTATAACAGTATTGGAGCTATAAATCGGCCTCACACCACTGCAAAGCTGCGAGACATGACACAAGACCTGTTTACAAATCACTTAAAAAGGCTTTGATTCTGTGCAGTCGTTACTGGTATAAATAATAAATGAATCTAATTTACATTTAAGTGTATTAGTAGTTTATTATTACAGATTTGAAGTAACTGACATTTTCTGAGTTCACAGCATGTTTAAATTGCCAGATGATTTTCAACATAAAAAACCCATGATTTAATTTAAAGTTAAGATGTTTTTGGTATAGAAAGGCAAAATGAAAAATTCAAAATAAAATGTATCACAATTTGGTTGTCAAGACACTTATTGGCGTTATCCCTGTATACAGGTCTAGATTTTTATTCTAAGTCTGTCCTGCTCTGAGGGAGGAAACACCATATTCAGGCTGCTCGTTCATCTCAGGACAGACGAACATTTACACAGAACAACAGATCTCTTAACTAGCAAATGTGTGTGTAAAGCGGCATAATCTCACGTGTGTTGTTTTGTATATTTTTGTTCTAGGTTCTGCTAATGCCTGTGAGAAAACCTCCTTTATATTTCTCCGTCAGGAGCTTCCTGTCAGGCTGGCTAACATCATGAAAGAAATTGACTTGCTCCCTGACAAGCTTATTGGCACGCCATCTGTACAGCTGCTGCACAGCTGGTACTCTTTCTTTTTATTTTTCCCATCAGGTACCCAGTGTCACCTCTGCTGTACATGGTACTTAGCTGGAATATGTGAATATGATTTGTTTCATACTGTTCAAGACATTAATCATCCATTATTAGCAGTGCACTTTAATCTTAGGGCATTTGGTCCACATATGTCTACATGCCAAACTTCAAAAACAGTAATGTCAGTGATTGATGTGTGAAGGTGAGAATAATAAAACACCACTCCATCACTCAAATGAAAATTAGATCATGTTGTAGTTGCTTGTAAACACTAAAAATGAATAATCATGATGTTAGAACGAGAAAACACAGTCTGTTGTTGATGGTTATCTATGACTTCTGTCACTACCAGTGAGATATTACTCTGTTACTATTATTTCAAATCCAATTTTATCCATATTAATCTCCTTTTATCTATTTTTTATACCTCTAGAATAGAGTGGTAACAGAAAATATATTTTTTGTTCATACGTTTATTATTTGTTTATTACACTAAATAAATGCATTTATAAAACCTAAATTCAAAAAAGACAACAAAATAAAAATAGTCCAGTTAGAAGAATGATGGACTAATATGTTAGCTGGGAAGTAGAATTCACATAAACTCTAAGACTTCAAATGTTTTCATGTGACTCTTATTTAGACTGCTAATTTAACTTAATTTAACTTTGTAGCTTTGATTATAAATACAAATTCTTAACTATGTAACTGTTCTTCTTTTGTTATCATATAATTTTGTATAATATAAAGTCAAAAAAACTTAACAGTAATGTACAAGTTTTTAAGCTAGTTCAGTGTTGGAACTGTAGGAAGCATGTAATCTGTAAGTTTTCTCCGAATACAGGTTCAGTATCATTTGAGCTTCATAATTTAAATTTCACAGTAATTACAACATAATTTTCATTAGATTACAAATACCAAAACAAATCCATTACATAAAGCACAGTATTATAAATTAATGATTTCACCATTCGGATCACATTTTGTAGGTATGCACAAAGTCTAATAGAGATTGTGGATTTCCTGGAGAGAGATCCAGAAGATAAAAAGGTTTTGTCAAAGTAAGTTTATTTTAATGAAGTTAACTTTTTATGAGGTACTGGTTGAGATACCTAATCTTGCTCTGTTTAATGTGATGGGTATGTACAATAAGGTTTACAGAGACCCTGATCAACGTGAGAAACAGGCACAACAATGTGGTGCCAACGATGGCTCAGGGAGTTCTGGAGTACAAGGAGACCTTTGGTGTGGATCCAGTAACAAATCAGAATGTCCAGTATTTTCTTGATCGCTTCTACACAAGTCGAATTTCAACCCGCATGCTTATGAACCAGCACAGTAAGTATTTAAATCAGTCCTGAGTTCTTGACACTGTCCTATTGTATTATGTCTCAGCAATATTTTGTCTATACATTTGACTTAGTTTAGTTATTAAATTTATCCTAAAATGATTCAGATACAATAAATTTTTTATATTAAAATGTGTGCACAAATTGTTTCACTACATTTTGCATTAAAAGCTGTTGTCAGGTCTGCATACCTTCAATACAATTTCTTGTTGGTCTTTTGGTACAGTTTTACATATAATTTGTAAAAACTCAAGAAGGTTTTAATGACTCTTGCTCATTATGTTTTCATTTACTTGACATTTAGCACTCATCTTCAGTGGCAGTACTAACCCAGCACACCCGAAGCATATTGGCAGCATAGATCCAAACTGTGATGTAGTTGAGGTGGTAAAAGGTAATGAGCCCTGAATTTAATAAGTAAACAAGTAATGTGTATTTTTAAAACTAATAATAATTTTAAAATATTGTGCTATAATATGCATAACCAATATGTAAAACAATAGATTTAACAAAATAAATTGTATATTAAGAAGTGATATTAATAGACTTTGGCACATTTGAAGTAATGAAATGAATAACCCCTGAACAAATCTATTTTATGTCCTTTATCTTTGAAAACCTTATGTTTTAAACATGTATTTTTTATGTTTTTTAAATAACAGGTTTTTATCATAAAATCCAGCATATAAGATTAAAATGTGCTACATTTGTTTTAGATCAGAATAGCTTGAGCTTGAGTCAGTAACACTTGTTTATTCTAATATTAGGCTTAGTTATGTTGACAGAAATGCTATTGAATTTTTTCTGTTTTATCCTGATGATAAATAGCAATGTATTTATTTTACTCTGTTCATGCAGATGCATTTGAGAGCTCTCAGATGCTGTGTGATCAGTATTACCTGACCTCTCCTGATGTGGATATTGAACAAGTCAATTGTGAGCAAGATTTTTGCATTTATTATTACGTACTTTATGTACATTAGTTCTTTCCCATGTATGAAATACAACACTTCATTACTATTTATAAATAATTGCTTGTTTGTCTTTGGTATAGGCTTGTATTCCACATACATATCACCTCACTTATAGCTGTATCCTGAAATGTAAACATAAATACAAATATAGACTATTGTATATATTTTGAATATTTTATAAAGTCAAAAGTTAATAAACATCCATTTTTTTCTTCAAATTTTTTGTCAAGTTTCTGTTCTGAACTTATAATTGTCTCCATAATTAACCGTAATGTTTGTAGCTTTTATGTTAATGCGTTTTTCTTTTTGAATTTTTATTGTAGCTAAAGATGCCAACAAGCCCGTCACCATAGTATATGTGCCTTCTCATCTCTATCATATGCTCTTTGAGCTTTTCAAGGTATGCACGAATTTTACACTTTTTGTGATGAATGAACAGTATACATCCTTAAATGAAAAGTAGTTTTACAAGCCATATGGACATATTTGCCTATTCATCCATTTGTTGGGTTTGACCCTGATGTGGAATAAGATGATCTGTCTCGTCATCTCTGTTCTAGTGCATCCTAAGGAAATACACTGTGGCTAAAGGGTTTTATGTAAACAAGATCATCCATGTCATGCCTTAATGGATTTTTCTTTTTGCACTGATGTGCAGTCATGCTGATACAGTCAATCGAATTTTCCACAAATTTGAAGGCATACAATTGTCAAAAATATGTGGCTGTGTGTTTATTTTTTTTATAAAATTCAACAATAGGGCTGTGAACAAGATTTTTCTTATTTTAGTTTATTATTTGAGAGTCGTGCCTTAATACTTTTTTATATATATATATACTATGGTATGTGTTCAGCAGGATTAATTATGTCTTTAAATCCAAGGTGTGAAGTGTGACTTACAAAAACCTGGTTTGGCTGTTGAGCTTATAAAGTTTAAAAACATGTTATCAGAGGAAACTGGACATAATAAATTGGCGCAGATATAAATGTGTTTTTCTGACTTACCTGCTGTTGAACAGTTTCCACTTTTGCACTAGAAGAGAGTTTTGCCTCATCAATCTTAACCCCATTCTGTAAGACAACCAGAACGCAACATTCCGTAAAATTTAGTCAATTGTTTTAGAATAAATAAATATTGAGGACATTTTAAAATGGATTAATTCCCAGTACCTTTGTGCTGCTTATTAAATTCTATGCAGTCAATCAAGTAAACTTTTTCTTGTCTGATATCCAGAATGCAATGAGAGCTACTGTTGAAACCCATGAGGACAGCAATCACCTTCCTCCGATTAAAGTGAGGGTTTCTTTGGGACCCGAAGACCTGACAATTAAGGTACATTTTACTTTTACTTGTAAAGGAATGTTTGTGTGTTTAATGCAAATGACTAATTATTGTAGCAAAAATAAGGACTTAATTAAATGCTTTGTAATTTTTTTTCTAGATGTCTGACAGAGGAGGAGGTGTACCACTGAGAAAGATTGAGCGTCTTTTTAGTTACATGTATTCCACAGCACCAAGTCCAGTGACTGACAATGCACGCAATGCTCCCTTGGTAAGAAAAACGTTTTTCAGAAAATAAATTGAAATTTAATTTAATAAGCATATTTTAGTGACCACACCATAATTAATATCAATATCAATCTCACTTTGTTATTCAGAAATGCAAATATTTAATATAAAGGTTTTTGAGTAGTGTTAATAGTTAATAGTAGTGTTAATGTTTGTCTTTGTGGATATTGTTTAATAAAATTGTTATTTAGGAAACTGATATTTTATATATTGATGTATATTATATTATATTACATTTTACATTTATATTTGGTCATTTAGCAGATGTTTTTATCCAAAGTGACTTACAAATGAGAACATCAACACTGTGTAATTATCAAACCTGATCGTTATCTGATCCTGCACCCCCCCCCCTTTTTTATACTAATATAATATAATATAGTATAATATTTTATCTTGCTGTTCATGCTTACTTTTTAAATTTTTTTTATTTTTTATTTTACTAGCAGATTTCATGTTTGTTATGTATATATTTAAAGCTCAACTGGATTAATGATCAAAATACTTACAACTATTTTTTAAAGTAACAATTAACTTTAAATTTATCTTAAAATGGCTGAAAGTTGAAGATAGAGTGGCAGTAATTTACATCCGGTTCCATTTACAGGCTGGATTTGGTTACGGGCTTCCCATCTCGCGCCTCTATGCGAGGTACTTTCAGGGAGATCTCCAGCTTTACTCTATGGAAGGATATGGTACATCAGCTGTCATTTATTTAAAGGTATATTTATATGCTCTATTGTATATATTGGTTTTGGTTATACTCTACTTCTGTTTATACCCTTGAGATAAAAAGTCTTCTGGTTAGATAAGAGAGACTTTGCAGACTATTTGTACATTATGTATAAATGCACGATTTTTTAATAGATTACCGTTAGTACCGTTACTGGATATTATTCTGTATTAATACATTACCCAGGAATTGCCTCAGATAAAAATGCTGCAGTATTATTCTTATTTTTAAATTCTTAAAAATGTTAACAATCTTAAAGGTTGTTGTGTACTTAGGCACTGATCTACATAGTGTCTCCAGTTTATCTGCAGACAGGCTGTTAGGGCCAGGTACCTTAACCTTTGATTTGCACAGATAAGTTGGCTTAAAAGTAAATGGTCAAACTACTAAAGAACTATCTACAGCAAAAGAAGACTGAATAGACTAGTCTATATAATGAACATGTTCATCTGATTTTGTGTGGTTTTTATTTTTTCCATAATCATAAACCTTCCTCCAGGCATTATCTTCTGAATCAGTGGAGAGATTGCCAGTTTTCAACAAGTCAGCTTTAAGGCATTATCAGACAACCATGGAGGCAGATGACTGGAGCAACCCAAGCAGTGAACCTAAAAAACTTGGAAAGTATGACTACACTGTTTCAGATGTGAGAACAGAAGGCAGACTGAAGTTCTGTGATAAAGACTGAGGGTACTAGAAACAAAAATGAATATTAATTTAATTTATTCTTCATATACCTGCCTGACGTTACGGTGTTAAAATGGCATTTAAATAATATTTTATTATATAATCATGTGGCATTATAATACAAGCAATATGTTGTCTGGTTGTTGTGATAAATTGTGATCTTTGTCAGGAGAAATTTATTCACATTAATGTGTTTGGATGGAACAATCTAGTCCTGACTAACCATTATAACTTTTAAGAAAGCCAGTTTAAGGTGTTCTGTTTTATGGGGCCAAGCTTAATCTGTGTTTTCACTAACATCCTTTATTATTAAACTAATTGTGTATAGCAAATAGTATAAAACAGAGCTAAAGAAGACTAACACCAGCAATATAAGCATTTTATCGGATGAGAACAAATGTATTTTGGGTCTAGAACCCGTTTTTAATGCTGACAACAATATTTATTACTATAATGTCAATAAGATGTACTAGTAATAATAATAATAATAATATTAGTAAATAATCGGAGCCTACTTTTAAACAGACCTATAATATACTGTATCATAGTCATAATAAAAAAAAATACGTACACTCCATTGATTATATATTCATGATGTTAAAGATGGTTCAGATCGTGCTGGGACAAAATGTTAGAGTTTTGGCTTGTAGCTTAAAACAAAGTTATATTTAATAGTAGGTCAGATACACCAATAGACATATAGTGTGTTTTTGTGTGTGTGTCTGTGTTAGTGAGTGTGCCCTGTGATAGATTGGTGCCATGTCCTGGGTAACCCCGTCCTAACTGCCCAGCGGCCGAAAACATACTCCCCTGGATGGGCATGGGGAACCCCCCCCCCCCCCAACAAACCTAATGGTGGACCTTTTTTCTAAAACCATGAGACTGCTTTACTCGCGTCCTTCCATTTCAAGTGTGTATTTTAACCACTTATACTAAAGTAACTGAACATTGTAGTTTATTGCACATTTTAAAGTTAAACCTTTTTAATATCATGTTGTTAAGATATTGAAAGAAGGCCATATTTGTATTTCTCTGAATTCTGAAATGCTGTGTTTTTTTTCTTTTTGTTTTTTTTATATGAAATGAGATTTGTGAAGAATGCTGTAGAAAAGACTGTGAAGTTAAAGCAGGATTAACTGCTATTTTCGTTTTTTTTTTTTTAACTCAATGATCAATTATTGTCAATAATCTGGATTGTTGATAGAAACTGTTTTGTCTGAACTTAATGCTACCACTGATAGTTTTGGTTGACTCATTTTAATGTGCTTTCCGATCTAACACAGCTGCTTTGTACAGAAATGAAAGAGTATTAACTATGAACATCAGATTTTGATTTGACTTGCACACTACGTGTTGTAGTTTTTCTGATCTGATGATCAGTCTACTCACTTACACTCCTGGACAAAAAAAGTAATTCATAAGGAAAGGCCTCCCATACTGCATATCTTTGTTTGATTTTCTGACCAATGATTTGCTAGGACCACTAAAAGCATAATAGGTTACTTTTCTGGGACTGGCACTTTTTTTGTCCATGAGTGTGTATATATATATATATATATATATATATATATATATATATATATATATTTTTTTTTTTTTTTTTTTTTACATTTTATTTATAATCAGAACAATGTGACTAGTCGGGCTATTCAATTACCAGGTCAGATTTTTCCACTGAAAATATTCTAGTCATTCATTTTGTTTCTTGCAGTGAACACACAATGACAGTTGAAAATGCTTGGTGTGTCTATCTCTTTGTATATGCAATGTTCTAAAACAATGTTTCATTTAGATCAAATTACCAAATTTTGTTTAATCTTTTTTTTTTCTTCTTAGTTTACCTTCTCAAATTGTTCTGTGTGAATTTGGCCTTCACTCTGTATTGAATAGCCGTTTTATAAAACCATGTATTGATTTGATTTCACAGTTGGCACACATGGTGACTTTTGGGTATTTTGAAGGGTATTCATTTGTTTTCACCAATTGTTTGTATTAAATCATTCAAATTAAAACATGAAAAGAGTTTGCAGTGTGTTCACTAAAATAAAGCATGTATTATTTGTCATAATTTATTTAAAACCTGAAATATTCAGTGAACCTTTTACAGTTGGGTGGTTATTAAACCTTTAATGGCTATTCAAAAATTCTTGATTCATTTGTAAATTTAAGGTGATGCACAAGTCTCTTCATCACTATAGGGAACACAACGGTATGGTGTCCATCTTAAAGATTTTAAATCCACCAATCCATGTTTGTAACATTTGTAAAAAGTTTAAAATCAACATATTGATGTTGACATATTGCAAAATCTACAGTGTGATTCTGCTTGTGTGAACAAAAGTGTTGTAAGGCGTTTTAATGACACTTTAATGACAGCATTAAATAATGATTTATAATGATGATAATAATGATTTGGTCATTTACAGTTACCGGAAAGCTAAATCATTTGAAATCTGGATTTAGCTGTATAGGACCGTCCATATAAGAGGTTATAAAGGGGTAAGTTCTACATAGATCACTGATTTTAAATAGCTTCTTAGATTCTGTAATCAGAAATCAGCAATATATTAAATATAATGCTATTGCAAATGCACGCTGTATTAGTCATAGTCCTAGTGGTTGCCAGTAAATGGGTGTAAAACTTTTGCTGTATCACCCATCCTTATTCTTCCCTTCTCTCCCTATTCATAGTAAGCGGGCAAGTAGTCTTGGATTTCAGCGACCTGAAACATCATGTTCCTTTTTTTCCCCTCTATAAACACTCGTATGGTATATGACACCACATTCTCATTCAGGAAGCACAGAGCAGCACCATTTTAGAAACACTCCTTGACATTTTACACTCTACCACCACTCAACAGTTAGCAATGTCAAATGTTCAGAGTTCATACTTTTTACATTGAGCCATTTACTCTAGTGCATCGTCACAAATGAACTTCACAGTTCTCTATATATTTACATTTACATTTATTACATTACATTAAATTTGGTCATTAAGCAGACGCTTTTATCTTTGTTCGTTACTTATGGTTATCACACGGCTTTGTCAAAACCTGTGTCAACATAAGATGTACTTTAATGCATAAACTGCCCCATTTTTAGATGATTTTCTATTAATTATAATTGATATTATGTAATTTTTGCAAAAGTTTATATCCAAAGTTTACGGGGAATCTTAACTTGAAGATTCAGGTCAGAGAACAGATGACACACCACCTCTGGTGCAACAAGGGTCTTGCTCATGGGCCCATACTGAAGTTTTGGTGATCAGACTTATAGTATCACACATCATAACTAAATATTATTCCAATATAATACAGTATATTATTATATATTATGTTAAGTACTTAAAAATGACAATACTATTTGGTGTTTTGCTAACTGTTTGGTCCTCTTGAGAAAAGAGAAGTGACTAAAGAAAAAAAAATCTCATGACTATTTCAAATAATTTTGTTTTGTTAATTTTTAGTGTTTATTATAACACATTGAAAAAATAGGAAAGTGAAACTTTTTTTCTGGTTGCATGGAAGAAAAGTATCACAAAAAATCTCTGTATATATTAATAATAGATTTATGATGACTATTTGAAAGCATAGGTATTCTGAAAGGATTTATTTCTCTAGTAAATGATTCCTTCGGGTTCAAGCAGTATGTATTTTTTGATTGATGGTGGCAGTGGGAGCTGCTGAATGCTTAATTCACAATGATTGTGCAAATTCATGCGGATAGCACATCTGGCCAGATGCTGCAGGGTCCGAGGACTGTTGCCACAGGCAGCAAACAAGGAATTGTAGAACATTTTGTGACGCTTGAGAGAAAGAGGAGATAAAATGCAACTTAGAATAAAAGTGTCCACCTTGGAGATAATATTACTTATGAACAGTTGAAAAACTAATACAAATTTATAACAAAGATGTATATAAAAGGCCAGTTATACAGTGTATAGTATTATTATTATTATATAAAATTCTTCACAACAAGTTCACAATAAGTTAACATTGCATTTATAACATGTTTACAATAAACACCAACTTTTGTCATGTCTTTCTGGCCAGTGTGTGAGCTTTATATTAATTGTACATTTATACATCCTGGCCTTGTGCATCAAGTGCAAACTTCAGACTACAGTCATTTGTTAGTGTGATAGTTGCCACAGACAGTGCTATTAAATTGTAATTTCTAGGTTTATTTATTATTATTGGGTATTTGAATTTCTAATTATAAAAAAATTAAACAGCATTCATCTTGAGGTGCCTAAATGTTCAGATACTAGTTTCTAAACTTGACTAATTATTAATTAATTATTAACATTACAAAAAACTTTTTAAGTACTCATCCAAGCGATACACCAAAAATAGGGTACATCAATTTATGCTAAACGCATAAAAAATTGACAAACCTCATACACAGCATCAGGAATAGATGCCCTCCATTTTCTGGTGTTCACGAGATGCTCGTAGGAATTTGCTAACACCTCAACAGCTCTCGGGTAGTCACAGCAATTCTGCAACACCTAATTAATAATAAAAAAAGATAATTTAAAGAAAAAGTTACGCTTTTAATACCACAGCAAGAGTAATGTTTGTGATTAATAGATACTTAACATATATGACAAATAAACTGTACCATGAAATACCTTATGGAATTGTTTTGGGTAGACCCTGGCAGCTCCATAGTTAAGGAGTAACTGAAAACAACGCTCTGGTACAGACAGAGGACGAACCTGCATCACCTTCAGCACATATTGAAGGGCGGCACATCCATTCATGTCCATGATTCTGGGATTTGCCCCAGCCTCAAGAAGCATCTGCATTAACACTTTGTCACAGTTCCAGCAAGCATTGTGCAGTGCTGTCTTATTGTCTTCTTCCTGGATGTTAGGGTTGGCACCATAGTCCAGCAACATGCGGCAGACCAGATGATGATCTGCACTGTAAGTTTGCTCACGGGAGTCTATGGCCCAGAATGCAGCAGTTATTAGTGGGGTCTCCAAGCGAGTATTGGTGGCATTTACATTGGCACCGTGGGCAGCGTAAAGACCCACCAGCTCTGAGATGCCAAAGCGTGCAGCTGTGTGTAGTGGAGTGTCTTCATCACTGTTCTGGCTATGTGCATTCACTTCTGCACCTACAAAAATGTGGGGGGTTCTAGAGTTAAAAGTTCTTTCAGGTTAATAAAGTGCCATCAACTTAACTGTATTGCATTTACATAAACAATGAATTATGTTGAAGAAGGTCCTGGGGTTCGATTTTCAGGAGGGTTGAAATGGAGATATTAAATTACCTCTTAATCTGAATAGGTGTATGAATGTGTTTGTGTTTTTGCCCTGTGATGGCTGTCAACATGCCCAGGCATGTTTACTTCCGGGTTTCCTGTCCAGTAAAAGTTGGGTTAGGTTCCGTCACCCCCTATTGAAACAAATTTGAAACAGCAAATGGAAAAGGGATAAAAATTGTTTTAGCTAATATTTAGGTAAGATTGAAGGTAAGGTCAATTAGCTGCATTAAATTGCCCCTATATTGTCTGTGTGGTAGTGTGTGCCCAGTAATGGATTGGCACCCTGTCCTAGGTGTATCTGCCGAGCACCTGAAATATGCACCCTATAGAATGTAGATTTTTATAAACCTTTATAGTGATTGTAACATTATCCAGATTCCAGACAACTACATGCTACAAGATGTGTGTTCAGGGCTGAGTTAACTGCATGTTCAGACCTTTGAGAATGAGCTGCTTAGCACACTCCACAGACTCATGTGTTATGCAGTAGTGCAGTGGTGTGTGTCCGCTCAAGGATACGCTGTTGACTCGTGCTCCCCAATTCAGCAACAGACTCACACAGTCAGGGTGAGAGACCTCACAAGCCACATGCAATGGTGTCTTCCCATTGGGCTTCCGGTTTACTGCTGCCCCATTATGCAGAAGCACCAGCGCACTCTCCAGAGCATTATACATCATGCAAACATGAATTCCCATTGCCCAGGAGGATTCCAACTTATAGCCTGGAAGCCAGTAACCTATGTTCAAAAAAGTGCAAAACACTCAAGTTGTTAGTCATTTTACATTACTATATATATATATATATATATATATATATATATATATATATATATATATATATATATACACTAAAATTAACTCAAATTAAATGCATAAAACATTCCTTTAACTTAAGACAAAGTAAATGTGGACAAACTTTAATGAACTAGCTTATTAATTAGTGAGCTGTGGGGAATTTAAACATTACAATGTCAGAACCAAATGTGCTTCTGCGTAAACCAAAATTACTGTGAAGCAACAAATGAAAAAATAAAACCCTTATTGAATGGGGACAATGGGGTATAAAACAGTGCGTGGATTTCTACTTGGTACTACAGATAACCTATTTGAGGTGAGAAACATGGGAGAAGTTGATGCACAACAGCCATGGCATAGATCAAGGTCAACTGAATTCTCCAAATTGCCCCATATAGAGTGTGCTGTGTGAATGAGTATGTGCCCAGCAATAGATTGGCACCCTGTCCTGGGTGTATCTGCCCAGCGCCAGAGACGTTCTCCTCTGGATGGGCATGGGGAACCCCCCCCCCCTACCCCCCACCGTGACCCTAATAGGATTAAGGTCTTGGTTTAACACTTTCGTTCTGACAGAACGTTTAGGATTTTGGGCACAGCACTCTGGTGCCTCACTGTGGCAAGATTTATCGCTGCACAACAAAACCAACAAGCCCCCGCTTCACATAAATATATTAAGGACCTCGTGTCGTTTAAAAGATGTGTCGTTACCTTGTTTATAAGACGCTAACACCATACTGCGGTCTTCTACGTCGAACACAGTGTTTATATCAATGTTGGTGGTACGCAGTAGCTGCTCCACCTCGACTGCGTCGTCATTCTGAAGCGCCTTAAGAAATCTCTCCTTCACGTTCTTGGAGACCTTCATCTGCGACGAACTGCGGTTCTCCATTAGCAGCTCCATATTGCCAGCTGCATGGGACGCTTTTTATGTCTTTTCCACGTACACAGCATGCACTCTTACCATAAGACATGTGGGTTTATCCGTTACAGCGCCGTGGCCTGTGTTACGGGTGAAAGCAACACATTCAAATGCAGTGCACAGCTATTTATAGGATGAAAGCAGGGTAAAACTCCAGCAGTAAAAACAGCAACACACAGCCACATGTATCTACCATAGTATGTAGGCCTTCCAATTTTTATAATAATATCTTTTCAAGAGGTAAAATATGTAATGCTTTAAAAGGTGCTGCAAACATACACACACACACACACACACACACACACACACAGTTACATATTCCATACCAATCAAAAGATTGGACACACCTTGCTCCATTGACTACTTTCTCCACTTATAGGTGGACTTTGTAGTTTTATAATTACAGACTATAGTGAAGTATGAGAATTATGCACCAACCAAATAATACCTGCTCTGTGGTGCTACTACTGGGGTCCTGAATATCAGAGAACAGAGTAAAGAAGACTAGCACAGTACGTTCTGTAGGCCACAAACAGATGGACTGCAGTCTGTAACTGCAGAACTAAAAAGTCCATCTTTACATTAAGTAGAACTGATACAATGGATAATAAGTGTCCAAAATCCTTTGACTGGTACTGTATACCACAGTAGAATTAATATTTAATTTGATTTAATTCATATTAATTACATTTAATGTATTTAAAATTACTTTACATTCAAACCAGTGGGGCAACTTAAAAATAATAATAATATTTTTTACAGATATAACAACAATCTAGTCAAACTTCTTTCTCACTGGAACCCGGTGCTCATGTGGCAAAAGGAAAATACCCTTATCATGTTAACAGTCCATTGAAACAATCACATTAAGATCTGATGCAATCCAACCACTTGCATGTTTTTGGACAGTGAAAGAAAACCTGAGCTCAAACATAGGAACACATGCAAAATTCATACCTAAAGAACCTCCAGGACTTGAACACGTACTTGCTAAGATGAAAACAGTGCTATGCTACCATGACACCCAGAATTTGAGTGAATTAAGAAGGTGTGAGGTGTACATGTACGTGTTGATATTTGTTAGTATAATACAAGTATACATTTTTACAACAGTATAATATTCAGTATACACAAATTTAGTAATATTTCTACAATAAAAAGGAAAATGAATCAGAAACAATTTTGGAATGAAGATTCATTGTATTTCACTGATTGGTTATTTGAAGGTGTATTTACAAGTTAATATGAGTGACAATGGTTCCTGCTAAAAAATAAAATAAAAAGGCAGGAGATGATTCTTACTAATATACCATACAGAAAACAAAGATGAAAACCCAAGAACTGAATAAAAGGGGCATATATTATTATTATTATTATTATTATTATTATTATTAAGATGACAAACAGCTGATTTCTTTGTGTGTTTGAAAAGCCATTAAGCATTCACTTAAAAACCAAATCCCCAATCTAAGCTGGTGCATATAGCATCAGCACTACATTTCAGTACTAATTATAACTGGCCCCATAATAATTATGCATCAAGAACACTGCAATCACACATGATTATCCTGCGCATACACATTCATAGACCTACAATATTTTCAAAGCTTTAGTTTCACCTAGTCACCAATCTTCTGATAGAAAAATTACAGCATGATGAGGTATGACTAAAACTAAAACATATAGCTGATTAAATTGCTTTGGTTTATGATGGGGTACATTAATAATATAAAATTAAGTTGGGCTAAATATTTTTGTTATATCTGTGTATTCTGTTGCTAATAAATCATATTAACTTATTTTATTATTCTTTCTGTCAAAACCGAACTGTTCCTAACAAAACTGACAGTAAATATGTCAGTTATATCAAAGTAGTCATAGTAATTCTGAAAAACAGGCTCAGCATTTTTTAGGCAGCGTCCAATGCTTTACAGTGCTAAAAATACTACAGCATCGATGGAAGCTGCCGCGGTTTGTAATGGAATAATCTCTGGATTAAATGTAAACATGAAAACTATCACAGCAGAACACAATTCCAACAACAGGCAAAAACAAGACAAAGATTTTAAAGAAGGGCAAACATTTTGAAATGATAGAAATCCAACAGTAAAGATCCAAAATTGATTGTTATCATTAATTAAAAGAACAACACCTAAGACAATTCACTGAGCTGCAACAAAACAACATATAAGGTATATTACTATTTTTATAAATGTGTTTGAGAAATAACAGTTAACCAATCGATTAGTTGTCTGATCTATAATATGTCTAAAAAAGGTAAAAATCAGTGTTTCCTAAACCCAATCTTAATGCATGAGAAATTCATGCATTAAAAACTCATCAGTTGTTGCAACTCTAAATGGTACAGTATTAGGGAAGTTTTTTTATTTTTATTTAACAAATATAAATATATATAATGACATAGCACATTATTAGTTTTGTTATAATTGGATGGACACAAATGATATGTGGTCATCGTTTTTTCCCATTTACAGACAAAACTAAGCCCCTTCCACACGACGGCATGCTTTTTTAAAATACGATTTTCTCTTATTATTTATTTTTTTTTATTTGCACATAAAGGTTTTAAAACTAGAGCCACAGAACACCATGTGCCTGTAAACTAAGATGTTATTCTCCAGCATTGTGTAAGTACCGACCACTTATTTAAAAATGTCTTAAGAGCTGGATTTAATAGTGGGACCATGTAGTAGTAATTCTGAATTTTGCAGCAGGAGCATTAACAAACTTAGCAACATCTGCAGCAAAAACATAATATTCATTTTTCTGAAGTAAAGGATAAAAATAGACTCTACATTTAGTCTAAGTCTAAAATGTAAATAGCCATCTGTGAGTATAAATTTTTGAATGAGATACAAAGCCAGGGAAGCAGATGAGGCTATGGAAATCTCCTAGAACTTGGTTTTTGATAAGTGGCTGTGTGTTTGTACAGAAGGAAAGTCAGATGTAAGATTTGTGTTCATGTTCTTGTTGTGTTTTGGTTCCATATAGAAGTGTAGCAATAAAAGGCAATTTTTAAATTCATGCGCTTGGCTCCTGATGTCTTGCTTGTATGTTGCATGTTGTTTGTTTGTCAAACAAATGATCCACCCCACCACCAAAAAAAAGACTGAAATGCCAAACTACAACAAACCCACCAACACATCTTCACCATTGTCGTGTGGATGGTCTGTAAGTCCAGAAACTGCGGACATATCTGGGACTAATTGACAAATAGTCTTAATTTAAATTTCATTTCCTCAAATATTTACCTTGAATCTGACATTATCAAAATGGTGAAATATGTAAACCTATTTACGGCAGTTAAATGGGGAGAAATCACAGTTATATAAGAGGTCTTTATAATAAATAAAGATCTGTTTTAAATTCACACTTGTGAACTACATAACACCGTTTGGGGTCAGGTTCCATACACACAGAGCGGCTATGTTATACAAAATCTGTACAGCAGCTTAGAAGGCAGCAAATGACACTAATTAAGGATCGGAATGGAGTGGAGTAAAGCACATAGCAGAGAGGAAACAGCAGCAGAAGCTTTTACAGGACTTTCCAGTGATTGGTGTTGTCATCTTTGGAGTGGATATCTATTATTGATCTCTTCGGATGCTGTGTAAATAATCAGCCCTTTCATTAACTATTTCATGTTGGCTCTTTTATGTATGCATCATACTTTTAAGTTGGCAGACTTGCTTGTAATAAATACTGAAGATGTAGTTCAGCTAACAGTATACATTTGTCTCTTAATGTAGTGCAAAGTCTGTGGTTTACTGTATATACTTGGAATGGCTTCTTTTCACAGTAAAAGTCACTATTCCAACAAGCAGGAACATATTACTAAAATATGTAAAACAAGATTTAAGTATGCTGCCTCAGTCTGACCTGTGCTTTCTGCTGAGAAATCATCCACTCAGGGTATGCCACATATCTCTGTCTTAATAGAAAATGGCACATTGGACACATGTATGCCTTCTATATGTATATATACACACATTATAAATAAGTCTGAATTTGCTTTAAATATCAGAAACTAACATTTAAGTTTCTTACATAGCAAATAAGTAGACGTTTAAGACAAACCAAAAAAACCCGAACATCCTTCATAAACTCTTAAACTTGCAAATAAACTCAAATAAAGATTCCCTCTGTAGGGTCAAATTCTTAATAGGACAGTTTGGTTTTCTTTTCATCTGTGGCAGTCAAGTAGCACCAGTAAGATTCTGGTGACAGCTAAAGAGCCCACTTTTGAGTTCAATACAATTCAAGATTAATCTTTCACCTATTTTTAGTATTGAAACAGCTGCTGTGATTCAGTAGTATGGTCATGCTGTAGTGTTTTCTCCTGGATCAGAGGTTGTAATGTTCAAACAGCACTTTATCGATTCCAATTGCTCCATTTTTTTGTTGTACGAAGCTTCAGTCTGTTTGTCCAGCTTTCCCTTATTCCGATGAGCCTTTTCCATAAGAATCTTCAGGTCCTTTAGCTTTTTCTTTATCAGAGTCTGGTCCTGAGATGAGACTACCCCAAGACCCTGTAAACATATTCAAATATTTAAAAAAATAAGCCATTTTAAGATAGTAAACAAATGGCAAACCAAATGTAATTACTAAGATATAGTTTTCCAAATGCTTTTCAAAAAGATATTTCTTAGACATTCCTGTGAAACCTCTAAATAAATTATTTTCTTTAACCTAGTATAATATTTCTAACTATGTAATTGGGCAAGATTTAGAAAAGAAAACAAACTGGGTTAGAAGATCTCCAATTGTTTTAAATTTGACTGTTACAAGTTGTAAAATAACATGAAATGAAAGGATAAGTCTGTTCTGTGTTTAGGGTAAAAAACATCTACAACACTGTAAAGGCCTTACTTCAGCAATATTATAATATATATTTGAAATATAGACGTAAACGCCAGTGAAGGTATTATTAAAGTATTTAAATAAGCTAACTACCCCTGTAATGTGCGCAGAGAGCTTACTTTGAGAGAGGTGCTATCAAGCTGTAGAAGCTGCTCTCCAGCAATGTTGTTAGCAGTGAACTGGGGGATGTATTGCTCCAGGTTCAGGCCTTTTAGCCAACGGCACACTTGCTGACATGGCCACTCCAACACGCTGCGGTTTTGCCAATGGCGTTGCTTCACTGACTGCCCTTCATCCAGAATCTGGCTCAAACGCACAAACACAAGTACAAATGTTTTATGTACTCTCACAAAAAAATGAAACATGAAGCATTTTTGATACATTATATTTTTGACACAAATTTGCTATTAAATTTTCAAAATATAAACCTGGTACTAAATGTTATAAAATCAAAAGATCTTAACTGCAAACAATCATTACACCTAAATGGTTTACGATGAATTGAGTCAGACAAAATAATCGTAAAATTTAACACAGTTTTGAAGGCATAATTTTTGTCTTTGAAACCTACAATAAGAACTTTAGTTTCATCAGGATGTAGCAAAAGAAAAATGCATGACATCCACTCTTTGTATCTTTATTAATTTTAAGCTGAGTTTAGACTGTTATGTTGCTATTTAACTATAGTCAGATATTTTAAGGTCATTACAATTAAGATTGTTATAATGATTAATGATAATAATAATATTATTAATTCATTCATTATCGTTCGCTTAATCGTCTACTAGGGTTTCCACATTTCGGGTACTGTGCAGATACACCCAGGACCGGGCACCAATCTATCATTAATAATAATAATAACAATAATACATTTAAGTGTTGTATTATTATTATCTGCTTACGTCACAAAAAAATATGAGAAGACTCTTTGTTTGTTTTAAACTTTTAAACTTACCTCATCATCAATCATATCCAAACTCTGAAAAGAGGAAATGAGAGAAGGATTTCATTAATGTTTGGAAAGAAATGATAAAATCCCTATCACCTGACTCAAAACTGTTTAAATAATTTAGTTAAAGAACTGTACTTTGAACTGTAGTTTTACTACTAACAGAATAGCAGAATTCTCTTTGATCCTTCTCACCTCATCTGAAGACATCACTAGTCTGTGCTTTTGTCCACTCAACTGTGGCTCTGTGACTACATCACTAATTTCTGCTGAACTGCTGCTGACACTGAGGTCATCATTAAAAGCCATGGCCTAAGAGAAAAAAGTGTGAAAATCAGTAATCAGGAGTCACCACCCATGATGTCTGGTAAACACGCAAACAAGTCTCTCATTCTCAAGTCTGTCTATAAATACCAGTGATCTCTAGAGATTTTTAAAGCTGTATCCACACTTACCAGATCATATAATTCTCAATTTCCTGTCAAAGATTAAAATAATTTTGCTACAGTTTTATAAATTCATGGTGTTGAAGAACACAGTTTTATTTGCAAGTCATTTAATTTGTTATTTAATTTGGGGAGAATATATTTCAAACATTTTGCTTGCAGTTAAATGATTTTTCTTGTTTGGGTTAAAAGGAAGTAAAGGTCTATAAAGTAGAGCACAGCTATTGTATAATTTTTTTAATAGTAGTCATTATTAATAGTCATTAAAAATGGACTTACCTTACTCGAGAGTTTTACAAAGCTGTCGTTTTCTGTTTTATCTGTGGACCTGTGTAAAGAAACAAATAGAATAGTTTACTTATTCGACTCATTCAATAACTCATGTGCTTGCTCATGTATATTTATTGTATGAATAATCACCATATGATTGCAGCTCAATTCCATTGCAGACCAAACCAATAAAAGTTCTTATTTCAATATGGATAGCATTACATTTTTATTTATATATTTTTTTTAAATCTGAACAAAAATCAGAATAATTTATTAATCCCCGATGGGAAATTGTAGAAAATATATTTTTTGGTAACTGATGTAATTAGGTAATTACTTAAATAGCAATCCAATTAAAAACTCATAATTAATCCACTACAATCAAATAATGAGTAAGTCTATTTTACTGCTTGAGCCACTTAGTGAAATATAAAGACTCTGCAGGCATGGCACAAACACAAAACAGTTATAAATAATGTTAAATATACAAATGTTTCTGTAAAATCTGATATATGCAACAGTTAAATCATTTTTAACTGAATTTTGAAAGGTGCAGACTATTTTATAATAATTTATTACATATATGGACATAAAAGGCAGCACCATAAACATTTATATTATCTCTATAACCACTGCGGTTTTTCAGTATAGGGGTTGTAAAATAACTGTATATCACTCTCACCCATGGTCCAAGAGCTTTATGTCATGAATCTTATCCTCGCCTGAGGAAAGGTTTAATCCCATTGGGGAACCTGCAAAGAGACCAAAAAATTCATTTTGAAATCCGAATGTGCTTCATACTAGGTATAAAGGTTTATACACTAGGTGTGATAAAAAAAACGTCCAAAGCCTTTTTGCCTGTTTTAAAATTACAGTAGTATTTACACTTGACTGCAGAGTGTAACAATTGGTCTAAAGGCAGTCCTTATTTTATAGTCATTGGTTACACTAAACAAGCTCTTAAATGCTTAATAATATCCAGAGTTCAGTCATTTGGTCATCATCTATTTATTCATTTTTATTTAGCCAATTAAGTCATTGAGAGATAGTGAGGTCTATTACAGTACTCATGTATGATACAGATTTGTTAATTTGCCATTGGACATAATGGACATTAATAAAGGTATGAGGGGGTAGGATCGTCAGATGTACAAGCACTAGGTAATAATATAGTTTTAACAAGCATGAAAACTACCATTTAAAAATGTCACTAAATCCTTATTTTTATTTATTGTAGCAAAAATAAACTACCCCATAATATATTTTAAACATCATATATTTTATGTCTTGCTTTTATTTTCAATAACATGCAGAACTAAAAATCATCAAATATTACAACGGTTGTACAGGGTGATTAGTCATACCTTTTTTCTTAGGCATGCTGGACCCAATGGAACACTAGGAAAAGAATGAGAAATAAAAATATTCATTTGTTAATTTTTTTCCTGTCTTATTCACACACAGACACAGATTCAAATTTCTTTTTCAATGGAGATCTGGCCAAAATAGAATGTTTCCAGTTCTAAAAAATTAAGTTAAAATTAAATATAAGACACATTGACATATACACATAATGCAAAACATGCAAAATTTTACAATTTTGCTCTTCTGTTTTGCAGTTCTTTGTCAGGGCTTTAAACCCCCTTAAAGAGATAAAAGCAAGGAAAAAATCATCCTAACACAAAGATTTGTAATAATAAGCAAATATATAACCTCAAAATACCTTTAAAGTAGACAGTTATGTAAATAATAAATGCTATTTGATAGGACTTTTTTAGTGACATTAAACCTTTGTGCAAGTAAATTTGCTGGGTTCTTGTCAAATCACACATGGGTTCTTATAATACTGCATGTAAAAATGTTCACATTAAGGTAACTATGAAATCAGATGTAAATTCTAAAAGTATTGTTTTTTCCCTACATGATGTATTGTTTAATTTATATACTTAATGAATAATTATCTTTTATAGCACCAACCTCGTGTCTTGCATATTTCAAATATATAGTATGTTAGTTCTGAAGTGTTTCTAATTTTGTAATGATTTATAGCACTACAAAGAGACTGATGTGGCACTGGTGTTAGTTTGTATTCTGATTGTATGAATGAGTCTGATACAGCAGAACTGCTGGACTTCTTAAACGTCCTTATGTTGACGGTGTCCTGTAAGCAGTATTTAATGGATGGAGGATGACTTGCACAGTAATGCAAACTGTGCAGAAATAAACAGGATACTGTTTCTGATTTTCCATCTAGTAAAATCCACAGTGAGTCAACACAGTGTCACTGCACTTTCTAAAGCACATATTTTACCTTGTCTCAAAGATGTTTTACATGATTGAGATTTTAGAACTCTAAAGGCCAGATAAATTGTCTTCCATGCTCCTGGAATAACTATGACTATGCCGTCCTTTTGACATGGTGCATTGTCTCGCTGAAAATGATCTTCAATACCATTAATTCATTTTAAAAAAATCTTTGTTGACTATAGGGTAAGTAAGAAAGAGTTTGGAAGCTTTAGATTAAATAACATTGAAATGCCTACATATTACTGTTTGGAATTTAGACACCCTATCAATCATAGAAACTACGCTTGGGCATAGTCATTTCGGGAACATGTGGTTTAAAATTGTTGAGTGATCTTCAATGATCAGTGCTGTTATTTCAGCACACTTTCACTTGCCCCTTTATTAGTTTAAGTTATGGCAGTAAAACACTAACATCCCATACATTATGTACATAAGAACAGAAGCTATTGTTTATGTATTAATTGCATTATTAATCACAACCAGTTCACCACAAGCTGATGTGTCCCTCATTAAATAATGGTCTCCTAGTTTCTTCCTAAAAGTGTCAAGGATTTTCTTTCCCGCTAATGTTGACTTGGCTTGCATTTTGGGGAATTAATCTTTGTCAAGCTGCTTTTAAAACAATGCACTATTACAGTCCTACATCATTATTCCAACCCCACCAGTCAGTTTTTGCTGTTTTCTCCCACTGGAGATATTGCCTGAGCTATGACACTCAGACTGGTCCCTTATGTGCTAAGGAATGACAATTTGTGCATTTCTATTTGTTATTTGCAGCAACAGAGCTACATTTGGATGATCCATGGGAAATTAGCTCACTTGAATTTATGTTGCACTCCAGGATCATGTCTAATGTTTATCCATAGGAAGCGCCATGGCATGTGTCTTTATAAAAGATAAGTGTTAATAAGCATGTTTGTGTATATTTGGAATAGGTTGAATATTAATTGAGTGAAAGCACAAAATATTAGGTGGTTGCCTGATAATTAGCCTGCTGGTAGATGAAATCTCTTAATTTGCCAGTTTAATCATAATATTTTGTAAATTTTGTTTCTGGTTACTGTTCAAGTGTTTGACCAATAGAAACATAGGATGTTTTTTTAAAAAAATCCCTAAACATAACTGTTAACATTTGTGTTTACTTTATCAGACATGCTGTGCACACATCTATGTTTTGACATGTATGTGTTTATCTTACCCTCTCTTTTTGGTTTCCTTCACACTCAACGGACTTGGTGTCATCTTCAAACCCCTGCTTCTGCTCTTTTACCAACTCACTGTTTATACCGTCTGTCTGGGGTAAGTCTGAGCAACATATAACAAATAACAGCACAATACACCAACATTTTACTGCTAAATAAAACTATTTACAATGAAAACAAATGCAGTGCCTCTTGAGGCATATGTCTTTAGAGTTTTTGTGTAAACCATATCCTTTTATAAGCTATATATATATATATATATATATATATATATATACAATATATATAATCTTACTTTTAGATCAGTAAAAGTTATTCTGTCTAAGAAACCTCAGCTCCCGAGTTATCTTTTAAACCCACCTCATTCAGTCACCATGCATCTTAATCTGTATCCCTGCACTGTCCACATTTATCTCCATCAGACTGGCAAGCTTAGAATGGGCACATTTAGTGTGCCTATGCCACGGCCTTCTGTTTGGGCAGGCTCACACTTGAATAAATGGGTTCATTATTTCTTACAGTTTATTAAATTGATTACTGAAATGTGGCAGAGCAACGACAATATAGGGAAGCCAAGCTCTGCACTGTTCTATGACCAAACAGAAAAACTGTAGTACATTAGCAGACATTAAGCACGATGTCAACTGTGACGCTTCAGTTTGTAGACGATGAAAGGTCCTAATGGATAAGACAGAACTAACGGCTCTAAGAGCACTACACTCAGCTCCTGCCAGATTAATTTACATCAGGTTTTTGCAGTTTTCAATGGAGACTCTTAAAGTTGATGTTAACTTCTGAAAGCTCAGCTGGCATTTTCATGGTTCATTTAAACTTGGCTGTCCATCAGGCATAGGGCATGTTAGACAGCAGAAAATGTGAACTGTGTTGTCAGTTCAAGAAAATAATTTAGCAGTTTTTCCATTTAAACCAGCATTTTAATAGTACTGGATACTGCTTGTAATAATAAAGTAAATAATAAATAAATAAAGAATCAATGTGTAAATATATAAAATGTGTATAGTAAAAGTAATAAACTATACTACTCCTGGGCTGGCTGAGTGGCTTAGTTGTTAGCACGTTCTCCTCTCAGTGCTAGGGATTCTCGGTTCAAATCTCAATCTGGGTGGAGTTTCCATGTTCTCCCTGTATCCACATGGGTTTCCTTCCCTGAGTTCTTCGGTTTCCCACAGTCCAAAAACTTGGATCAAGGTAAACTGAACGCTCCAAATTGCCCCAAATAGAGCGTGTTTGTGTGTGTGTACTGTGTATGTGAGTGTGTATGTGAGCATAGAAGCTATAGATTGGATGGGTGTATCTGCCTAGCACTCGAAGAGTTGTCTGGATGGGCATGGAGAACCCCCTGCGTCCCTGGTAAAGGATTAAGCAGATGATAATGGATGCATGGATGGATATTACTTCCACAATTAAACACTAAAGGACAAGTAAAAATACTGCATAAAAAAATATACTTAAAGTAAAATGTACTGGTTTTCACTATTAAGTGACACTGTAAGCAACTCTACCTTGACTCACGCTGCTATTTTGTAAAACAACGAAAGCTAAAATGTTTGAATGCCACTGGTTCAATCTGTTTATGTCTCGATGAAACTTTTGTATATTTTTTTATTAAAAAAAAAAAGCTTTTGTATATTATTTCATTCATTCATTCATTATCTTCCGCTTATCCTCTATTAGGGTCGCGGTGGGGTTCCCCATGCCCGTCCAGAGGAGAACGTCTCGGGCGCTGGGCAGATAGACCCAGGACAGGGCGCCAATCCATCGCTGGGCACACACTCACTCACACAGACACACACTATAGGGGGCAATTTTGAGAATCCAATTAACTTGTTCCATGTTTATGGACTGTGGGAGGAAACCGGAGAACCTGGAGGAAACCCACGCAGACATGGGGAGAACATGGAAACTCCACCCAGATGGGGATTTGAACCGGGAATCCCTAGCGCTGAGAGGCGAACGTGCTAACCACTAAGCCACCGTGCCGCCTGTATATTATTTATTACAATAAATATTAATGAAAGCACTATAACCTTAATATCAAAAAGTTGTACATCATTCCCCTCTGAAATATACAAGTAAAACTGTAAGATAGCACTAAACACAAACACTCAAACAAGCAAAAGTACCTCAAAAAATTGTACCTCCAAGTTAAATCTGTTAAAACTATTTACCTCATGCTACTGGAAAAAGCATGTAATCGAACCCTCTTTGGTAAATTATTATTGATTAGCATGAATATCTACTTCCTCTCTGAAAGGGTGAACATATACCTTCAAAATGCTTACTGTACATATGCATCAGCATTCCCTTCAGACTACATTATTGTTCTCAGGTCAGTAATGGATATTCCTGACATAGGATGGTTGGTGTGTGCTTTTGTTTCTTGTTGTTTTCTGTATTTTCAAAATTACTAATCCATAGGAGAGCAGATTAAAGTGACAGGACTAAAGGTAAAAGGCCTATCTTGTGGTAGTGTTGCAATTTTCTTTAAATGGCACTTAATATTATAACTTTTATATAATCAGTTAATGGTTACATAGAGCATGATTATATATCTCATCTCATCTAATTATCTTCCACTTAATCCTGTAATATGGTGGGGGGGGGGATTTTACCTTGAATATGCCTTGAAGCCAATTCACCTTGAATACATGTTTTTGGATTTTCCTAACTCTGAGAAAACCCACGCTGCCACGGGGAGAATATGGAAACTGCTCAAATTGGGATTCAACCATACTAACAATGCAAACATGCCATGATTATATATTTTACATCATTATAAAACTGGAAATAATTTTCACCAGCTATAAGACTAGTGACTGATTTTATTTTGTGATATATTGAAACTGATCAGGTGGCACGGTGGGTTAGTGGTTAGCACGTTCCCTTCTCAGCGCTAGGGATTCCCGGTTTGAATCCCCATCTGGGTGGAGTTTCCATGTTTTCCCCGTGTTCGCGTGGGTTTCCTCCTGGCTCTCTGGTTTCCTCCCACAGTACAAAAACATGGATCAAGTCAATTGAATTCTCCAAATTGCCCCATATAGAGTGTGTTTGTGTGAGTGAGTGTGTGCCCAACAATAGATTGGTGCACTGTCCTTGGTGTATCTGCCCAACGCCCAAGTTGTTCCCCCCTGGATGGGGAGACGTTCTCCCCGCGACCCTAATAGAGGATAAAGTGGAAGATAATGGATGGATGGAAGGATAAAACTGATCATTTCATAAAATGTATTTTTTGTTTTAATTATATTCATTATTTAAAGTCCCTTTAATCTGTCAAAAAGTTATCCAAGTAGCACTGGTTTAGTACATACTAATTATCATCACATTACATAACTTAAAATTAGCATGAATTTACACTTGGATTTGACATCATGTGTATGATGGGTTTAGTCTGACAGATGCTGACTACAGAAATGCATTAATCTATCTGTCTAGTGTGAATGTATTCTTGTCTCACCTCCCACAGCAAAGTGCCTCTCCTGACACTGCAGTGACACAGCACCCTCAGACAGCCCTGTGTGACTCTCCACACTCTTATTGTTATTGTTGTTCACTTGAATTCCATTTTGTTTCATCAGCTGCATCAGCTCTGACTCCAGCTCTGAAATCTGCCCAAATATTTGTATTAGTTAGATTTAGATTTACTTTTTAGTTAGATTTAGATTTACTTTTTGAATACATTTCCAGAATGTCATTTTAATTGTTATTAAGTTCCCCTTTCAAAACGCACTATTTAAATTCAATTGTGAATATTAGTCCCAGTTAATCACACTTCTGTTGCATCACTTCACAAGGAATTCAAACAAATGCTCTGCAACAGAAGCAAAACTAAAGCAGGATTATGCTTTAAAACTAAAGTTGTAAAAATCGAACTGGCAAGAAAACAGATTTATTAAAAGTTTATGTAGAATAACAATAAATATATTGTGTGAGGTTGGATAATTACCCGTGCCTGGAGCCCATGGATTTCTTCTAAATGAGCCTTCTCCACTTCCTCAAGTCTCTTTTTCTCTGCCTCCTCCCTCTGGGCAAACTCCACCTCCCTAATAATAGCCACAAATTTTTTTAAGATAATATTAAGAAGGACATGATTTGTCATCAACGTGACAGGTTTAAAAAGACATTACAGTTCTTATCAATGCCAAAAGCCTATTTAAGACTCTAGCCACTGAAGATCCCTAATTTTGTGGAACATTCAAGATTCCAGACTTAAATATAACTGAAATCTGAAATCAATTGTCAAACCATCAAGCTTGCCTTGCTTAGCTGGCTAATAGCATTTACAATTTTGCCCAAAGGAAAGCAGCAATTATAGCCAGTCAAGCTTTATGTAAGTAAACCAGTTGACATGGCTAAAAATGTAATCTCTTTCTTCTATTCACAAGGCATAATATTTTGATTACTAAATCCATGCAATTATATAAACTACAATAATAGCTACTGCTATTTTTATCTTTGTGAATCTGCTTATAAAAAACAGCTAAACTGCAATGCATTTGGGAAGGGGGTATGGTATAGCCCAATCATGACAAAAACAGACTAACAATATTAATACCAGAATTACAATATTAATTCCACAACCCTACAATAATATTAACAACAATTTTAATTTCACAGGGAGCGTATACGTTATGCAGCAACTGATGTCACAATCTGTAACTGATAACTTGTGCATCTATACCTGGTGTAAAAGTATAAATAAATATAAATGTATATAAGAGGCAAGAAACTGACTTCTCAGTTTGCACAGGACATTAGAGGTTTCCTAATAGTCAGGTCATGCAGTAACCTTAGTCCTGAAATATCGGTGACCTTTAAGTTTTAGTGTTCCTTCCCTGCTCATATAAACTGATGTGGAGGTGGGAAGAATAGTAAATGCACAGGACAGACCTACTCCATGTGCTATACTCGGGGTACACCCACCAGAGACAAAACTGATTCGCTTGTTTTCCAAGTCACTCATCATAATTTGGGTTACAAGTGTGCAGGAGCAATTACTGCCCTCAATAAATGAAAGGCAAAGCAGCATTCTAAATGTGTTATGAGGCAAAATAGGATGTGTCAAGATAATTTTTCAAAGGCAACCAAACTGGACTGGTCACCTAGGTGCTTTCCCACCTTTTGCCATGCAAGAAGTGAAAAAGCTTCAACATCCCCCTGTAACCCAGATCAAACAGTTTAAATTTATGCACAAATATAGAACACATAGATATCAACACTGTAAATCCATACGTAAAGGACTTAAATTAAAAGCTGCATCTATTAAATGTTTAAGGACCAGTATAAAGAGGTTACTTTACTTGCATTAAACTTGAAAAAAATTCCAAAAGGTCCCAAAACAACAGTATTAAACATATTTTTGAGAAAGGTCTGCATTATCCCTAAATAATTTCACTTAATTATAAAATTAAGGATTTTTAAAGCAGGGCTTGCTTATCTTAACTATATTGCATCCTGTACAATGAATAAACAAGTGCAATCCTAGTACTTAAACAAGGCCAGGCCCAGTACCAAGCTCATCCTGGCACAATTCTAAAGGTTACTTTACCACCAGATACTTATTCATAAAGGACATAGATTTTTTGTTGTTGTAATAAAATGCAAACATAAGAAATGTGCTGAAGTTAAAATAGGATTACTTAAATAATTTCCTAATTCGCTTATAGATGCTGATATCTTAAAATACAATGTTATTTTGCTTAATGTCTGAACTATGCATTTGTGCCGGTGATCTCACTTCTGTTGGAAGTCCTTGATTAGCTTCTTGGCCTTATTGTATTTCTTCTCTAGGGTCTGGTACTGAGTTTGAGCCTCCTTTAGGTGTTCATTGACTGTGTGGCATAAAGTCTGAGCCTCAATCCAGTAGCTCTCTAGCTTTAACATCCTCTCTTTATTATCTTCAATGCTCTGCTTTAGATGGCTTTTCTCTCTCTCCCATCGAGCTTTCTCCTTTTCTACAGCTGCCAGCTAAAAAGAGACAGATAAACACAAGAGAGTGTGGAAAATCATTAAAGGTTTAATAAACATCTGACATTATAATGAAACACATTCCAAGCACTAATATGTAAATCAGGATTAAAGGGTTTTATTAAAACAATTTCCCGTGTAAACCTTAGGCATAAATAAACAGGGTATTAAAAAATAGAAACTTAGCATATATAGCATCTTTGGTAAGTATATTATGCTTTAAAGAATTAGTAAACCATTAGATTTATCAATATTCATTCATTCATTATCTTTCGCTTTATCCTATATTAGGGTCGCGGGGGGTTCCCCATGCCCATCCAGGGGAGAACGTTTCGGGCGCTGGGCAGATACACCCAGGACAGGGCACCAATCCTTCGCTGGATTTATCAATATAAAAATAGATATATAAATATAGGTTATTTAAATATAATGGTTAGAACGTTCGCCTCTCAGCGCTAGGGATTTCCGGTTCGAATCCCCATCTGGGTGGAGTTTCCATGTTCTCCCCGTGTCTGCGTGGGTTTCCGGGTTCTCCGGTTTCCTCCCACAGTTCAAAAACATGGATCAAGGTCAACTGAATTCTCCAAATTAACCCATATAGAGTGTGTCTGTGTGAGTGAATGTGTGTCCAGCGATGGATTGGTGCCCTGTCCTGGGTGTATCTGCCCAGCGCCCGAGACGCTCTCCCCTGGATGGGCATGGGGAACCCCACCGCGACCCTAATAGAGGATAAAGCGGGAGATAATGAATGAATATAGATAAATATAGATAAATATAGATATATAAAAAGAAAGAAAAAATTGTCATATAAATTGATTAGCTGGTTAAATTAGTGTACTGATATGATACTTATAATGTATATGTAGTCTCAAACTGATGTGTTATTTTACACAATAGTTACCCAGGCTTTGTATGATTATGTATAACAAAAGTGATTAAAGTGTACTCAGTATATCTAGAAAATAGATACACGAAAGCCTGAACACACTCAAACTAAACAGACTTTAGCTGCTAAAAATCCAGAAAGCATATCCAAA
>JAFMOD010000407.1:1257325-1296078 GCA_019802435.1 Corydoras maculifer | reverse complement strand
GGTTGCACTCAGGGAAAAGGGGGCTGAATAATTTTGCACATCGCACTTTTCAGTTTTTTATTTGTAAAAAAATTGTTGATTCATGTATAACTTTCATTCCACTTCACAATTGTATACCACTTTGTGTTGGTCTTTCACATTAAATTCCAGTGAAATATATTTATGTTTGTGGTTGTAATGTGACAAAATATGGAAAAGTTCAAGGGGTATGAATACTTTTGCAACCCACTGTATCTGGAAGCAAAATGCTCCATGATTTTCCTTTAGTAGAAGCTTTAGGCTTAAAACTAAAATTTTTCACGATTAACTGCTGCAAGAATGGACATTTGATACTTTGAATTTGGATGTAAACAAGAAGCTGCTTTCTGACTTTTGTCGAATCCCAGATACTGATTTAGGATCAAGTGAGTAGGCCGTTGGGCAATAGGTGACAAAGATCACCAGGCTACATTTGCCATCTTTAAAAGATGGGCTAAAGAGCAAATAAAGAAGATTGACTCCAAGATTGTCAATGTGACTTAGTGTAGGCTTAAAATGTAATTTCCCTATTATCATCCATGCTGCAGCAACTAACACAGACTGTAATGCTAAATTGTCCCTGTCCATTTAAAACGGGTAAAAATTATTGCTTGCAGTCTATAAATATAATTATTATCCCGGGTGATGATTCAGCCATCTTTTCAGTCAATCATTATGGTTCTAATATAGAGCCTCGGTGCCATGGCAACCCACAGCACATTATGGAAATGTGGTTTAGTTTAATGCATGGAAACAATTCTTGGAAGAGAGGTTACTGAAAACAAGAGTATATCTCTGCACCAACCCTTTTATGGAGCCAATGAAACAACCAGTTATTGAATTACATGCCATGGCTATAATATAACTTCAATTCTCAAAAGCCAGAAATAAACATGTTTCCATGCATTTTTTGGTAAATAAATTAATGAATAAATGAATAAAATTATATAGAGCCGCATAAAAATGTAAGGGCTTTAATGTCAGATGTTAATGCAGGATATAAATAAAGGAATCCAAATCTGCAATTAAAAGTATGGGCACAGTATTCTTTGAAGGATTGTTAGTGTTAAAAAAGTAGTTAGCATATAAAATTATTATTTATATACATCGGTACATTCAGCTACACTAAGGCTTAAAATAAATCACAATATAGAAATAAAATTAAATACCTGCACTGCTGATACCATTATATTCAATATTTTATTAGTGTTCCTATTTATGTCAATATATGCATTTAACTGCACTCATTTTTTTGGTTTTGTCTATTTATCTTTGGTTCTGCAATTAATCACAAAGTTTTATATTCACCATGTGTAGTTACTATAATTAAAAATAAATAAATAAATAAATAAATGAATGAATAAGTATAAGATCAAGAAAATGTGTGGATTATTAATCTCTATGACATCGCTTAATTAACTTCATAGACTAAATATATAAAATAGTACGGTTATATTGCACGCTATACTGCAATTTACAGACTTAAGCAAATCTCAATATTAAATAATAATAAAAATATATAATAATATTAAATAAATATTTTCAAGATTTATTAAGGATGCAAGTTACTTTTTGTGGGGTTTTTCCTCCTTTTGTGGGTTTTTTCCTCAAACAAATTACAAACAAGGCCGTGCCTTGCTAAGACCTGTGATAGGTGACAGATGTGTGACTTACCTCATCATCATCAGCATCATACTGTGCATACTGCTGCTCCATCATCTCTCTTTGACGCCTTTCTTGCTCCAGGGTCTGGCTAATCAACTGAGCCACCTCACTTTCCTGCCCAGGACGCTCCCGACCAATCACAAATCTACAGCAAACACGAAACAACTGACCACCAAGCTTAAGAAGGAGGCAAAAATACATATAGAGCAGAACAGAGCAAAATGCATGTACATGTACACAGTGTTACAAAACTGTTTTCTAAGAGGAAGTTTATAATTGAGATATATATATATTTATATTTATATATATTTATAATATGAGATATATATTAGGAGAAAGGAAGGCTATGTGCAGGAATTTAGTGTCTTAGAATTTACTAAAATAAAATATTTTTTTATAAAGTATATTTTTCTTATTGTCAAAACACTGAATTAAATCACAGAGCACTATCCATCTATCTATTATCTTCCACTTTATCCTCTACTAGGGCCGCGGGGGGTTCCCCACTCTATACGGAGTAATTTGGGGAATTCAATTGACTTGATCCATGCTTTTGGACTGTGGGAGGAAACCGGAGAACCCAAAGGAAACCCACTTGGGCACGGGGAGAACATGGAAACTCCACCCAGATTGGGATTCAAACCGGGAATCCCTAGCACCGAGAGGCGAACGTGCTAACCACTAAGCCACCGTGCTGCCCCTCACAGAGGACTAATGAATACCTATTAGAACAGAGTAGAAGTTGATTGAATTTAGAAAAGTAATAATATGTTAGACATGCTGGCAATAATGTTATGTAGTGATTTAAACCACAATCAGTGAAGAACTTAATGCTGAGTTTTTCCTGTAATAGTTAGGAATCTGGCTATAAAGCGGGAACTAATAATGTGTAAAAGTATAAAATTTACTTAGCTGACAGGCTCACATATTTTAAGTCTATATTTTCTTATAGCACACATAGCAATCATGTCATGAACATTTGCATAATCTACTTTTACATGTTAACTGTAAAATATTTTCCCAGACCAAAAGCAATGCTAGTACAAGGCAGTCTTCCAGGAATGTTTTAAGCATATGCTAATTTCCCTCCGGAACAGTCTAATATTCTAGCATAGTTTGTGAAGGTGATTCAGAAGGAGGGCCTTCTAATCGTTCTTTCTCTGCAGCCAGCAATCTACATCTGATCCGTCAGTAACTAAGTGCACCATCAGAACTGCTTTCCATTCTTGTGCTGCTGTGAGCAACTGAACTGGAAATGCTCCTGTGTTTCTGTGTGCTTATACATCATGCAGTGTGCTATTTAGGGTGTGCACTTTGCTTCACCTCTCCTGTCAAGCTGCATTCGGCTCGTTAATTTTGTGTGGCTTGACTACAAATCTACTAATATATTTGTGTTTGCACTGATTTTTTTTACCATCTGTCCAGTCCAGTTCAATGGCTGATAAAGCAAGATGTAGTACACGACCTGGATTAATTCCTTGTTTAAATATAGCCCAACATTGGAATGTAGGGCACAAGGCTCTCAATATGAGGGGATTTACAGGAGAGTGGAGGACAGATAATAACTTAAAAAGAACATGACTTTAATTGGAAAATCTTAAGAGTATTTCATGTCAACTAGAAAGAATCTGGTTTCTCTTTAAATGAATTGTGCTTATAAGTGTTTAAAACCAATTAAACATCTTTAAACTACAGTAAAATGGGGACATTTATGGCAAACATATTTTATCTAATTATTAAACTTATTATGCATCAGTCACATTGATTCTGTTTATATTAATTAACAAATATTTCAAAGTGTTTAACTATTGTTTGAGAGCACTCATTGCGATACTCTTCTGCACTGCCCACAACAAAGATAAGGATATGTGATATAAAAAATGAATGATGTAATTCAGCAAAAATAACTGTTTACTCTGACCTATATTTCATGATAGTTTCATAACCAATAAAAAATTCTGAATACTGTGTACAAATGCTAGTGTTGATAGTTCAGGCAACAGTTTAGTCAACATTTTAATGTAATATATGAAATGTATATACTATATATATTTTTTTTATTTCTATGCAGTGTTCCATATTTTTGGTTCTTTAACAAGGGTTGGAGAAACTGAGGCATCTACATTACATGTTGCTGAAGCAATTAGTTACATTTATTTTTAAATTATGTATATGTATCTTTTCATTATGTATATTAATAATGAGGACACTGTATTGCTGTAGAGGCATCAATTTATCAAATGTACACAGAGTTAGAGAGTATTTATTTTTTAATTAGAACCAATGAAATGTTTAATAAGCGACAAAGAATAAACTCCACTAAATTTGCTACAGCTGCTTTTGCAGCTTTAGTGTCAAATGAAAGATAATTGCAGAAGCTCAGCCAGCAAAGTGATTAAAAAAAGGAGGGGCACTGCACTGACAGCTTCAGTTTAAAAATAAATCTATCTGCCATGCTGTGCTGTCCTAGTGTTTATGAAGAGCTTGTTTTCTCACAGGGAAATCCTGCTGTTCTCTTAACACAAAGAGCTGCTCTGTTCCTCCGTATATGAAGGCGTTTCAATAGACTGATGAGAAGCGCTGCCTTTGTGTTTCTCACACACAGAGAAGCTGTATTAAGGACTTGACATTTTATGCAGCTGAAAGATGCTGTGCCACCAACATGATTTAAGGATTAAAAGTTTTACTACTGCAGAGAAAGATAACATTTACCTGTCATAAGTAATTGTATTGTTTTGTGTTTGCCTGTGTTCAGGTGACTTTGCTCGCACTTACATTTGCATTTACATTTGGTCATTTATTGGAGGCTTTTATCCAAAGCGACTTACAAGGTGAGCACAGGGTTCATCACAACATCCCTGGAGCAATGAGGGTTAAGGGTCTTGCTCGAGGACCCACATTGGTAACTTCAGTGGACCTGGGATTTGAACCCCCAGCCTTTAGATTGACAGCCCAACGCCCTGACCACTGAGCTACCACTCCCCTTGTAGTTTGTGTGTAAATTGTGTGTATTTCTATGTGTGTAAATTCGATTACACACTAATGTGTTATCTAATCCCCAAAACTAAAACTAAAATCCCCCTTAGGAATAGAAACATATTAATCAAAATGAACAGATACAGCAAAAGATCAAGATCAAAATTTTACTTATCTTAGGATTTTATGTATACCTGATAAGATCACATTACAGCAAATATTTTCAGTGTAATTATATTAGTTATATTATAGGGTGGTTGTATTTATATATATATATATATATATATTTATAGTTATATATATGTGGTTATATTTGAAATGATTGAAGATATTTTCAGGTATAACACTGGCACATTTTTAGCACTCTCGCATCACAAGTGCAAATGTGCTAGGTCTTTCTGCATGTTTTTCCTGTGCCTGCTCTAGTTTCCTCCCACAGTCCAAGAACATGCTTGCTGCCGATACAATATTAGCTCAGTTTTAAACATATTTGGCTGTGGAGCCCTGTGGTGAGCTGTCCCAGTATATTTCCCTGCTTTTTACCCATCTCTAACAGCCCCAAAACCGTAATCAAAATAAATGGATTAGAAAATGTATGGATTTTAGTGGAGTATTTTGAAATATATCTATACAAGTAATAAATTAAGGTATTCTTTTTCTTGTTCTTTTCTTTTCTACAATTATTTTCTTTGTAGGTGCACCACTATACCTTCAACTGTTATAATGCAGAGAATTTTAGTAAGCTTACCTGACCACACCTTGTGTATTTCTCAGGACAGAGGCAGCAAAGCTTTGTGTTACACCAACCAGACTGGTGCCGTCTACCTCCACAATCTGATCATTTACTTTAATCCTGAGGGAACAGAGGCAACAAGTTTAATATTATAGTTTTAGCATCACTGTGATCAATAGAAAACTTATTCTATTAGTTGTTATTTTTATTCTATTAAGCTTTATTTGTATTATTTTATTTTAGATTTATATTATATTATAAATGAAACACTAGCATAAATCACATATTAACACTTTGGTGTTATAGATATATTAGTAGCTAAACAGGCGACTAACAAAAGCATTTCAATAGTGACCTCAACTGCTTATTTATTTCAAAATTCAATTAACTATATATACTGAATTTTACAGTATTGACAATAAAAAAAATTATATGCAGTGCACAAAATAAAAGGCACATTATTATAAGTCAAGTTTAGGGAAAAAATAATATTTTAGGTATAAAGGTGTTACCTTTTTTATTTTTATTTATTTTGAGTGCGGATCTTTACTAAGGACAAAACAATTAAAGCCATCCCAGTATTTAAATTGGAAATGGCTAAACAACTATATGATGCACAGTGTAAATACATATGTAATATATACATATATGTTTTAAATGTATGTCAGTTTATAAATTAATGATAGAATTCATCAAATAAAACGAAACGTGAACTAGTCCATGGAGATAAGTGGAATCTCTCAATAATTTGTGACATATCAAACTTCATGCTATTGAAACTTAAACCTAGCATTAGATTTGGCCATTAAAATTGCAATCAGCACAAAAATAATAACAATTATATGTTATCACTGCGATATCTCTTTTATAAAAATGGGAACTTCCAAATGCTGTTAATGTAAATTTATCTTGATATGTGGATGCCACCGTCCTAAAATGGTATCCAGTCTTTTGTATTTTGACAGGTTTAAGTACTCAAAACATGCCTTTGGTATCAGTCCTTTTTAGAAATGTGGAAACAGTCTACTTTCTTTATTAATGTTGTGGTTGTAGTTCCTTATTGAGTTAAAAAAAATGTCAGAACCCATTATCTTAATATGACTACACAACTGCCAACAAATCCATTTTTATGTTGACAGACAGGTGGCATTGTAACTGCAAGACAATGCATTTCATTGTCTGGCATCCACAAAGTTTGACCTTTGTGCTGGCTTTTTATACTGAATCAGCAATCATTACATTTAAAAGAACTTGTAAATAAAATACAGACAGTTTCTACAGTTTTCTTAAGCTTAAATTGACAATAAGACTTTAATTTTTGTAATGTTAAATAAAACATACATTTGTCAGATCATTCAAATGTGTCCTTTATGGCCACAAATTGGTTAGTAGTCCTGAAAAACTAAATATTTTAATTTTTAATAACATGTATACCGTGTGCTCATCATCTTATCGTGTGCTTGAGTTTTTGGACATTATTTATTTATTTACTTATTTATTTTCACAAAAAACAAGTTGAAACATGGGTTTGTCTGACTAGAGAACACTTTTTCACTTGTTCCATCCTTTTCAGATGACTTATGGCCAAGATAACCAGCTTTTTCCAAAGAATGAATACATGTGTTCCTTATTGCATACTACAATATTAGGTTGCACTTCTTTGATGCAGCAGACTGTGTTACATGACAATGATTTCCCAACTACTCCTTGTCCATGTGGCAATATCCCAAATAGTCACAAGAGAATTTCTTTAACAATGCCTACTGAAGGCTCAATACTCATGTAAATTGAGTAACTGTTCCTTCCCTTGATCTTTACACATGGAGATTTCCTTTAACCTCCTAAATCTTAGAAACAATTGGACTGAAAATTTCAATTTGATTTCAATGAACATCTCAAACATCTTGGCGGTGAACTATGACTTATATCTGCTCACAAAGGCTTAGCATTTGGTGGATGCTGTTGTTATATTTATAAATTCATATCTTGATGACCAAACCAATTACACTAATAACTGTGTATCATTTAGAACAGTGCTATTTAGCTTTAATTCAACCACAGTCTTATTTTGCTACGGTTTAAACTTTTGTGTGCTGAATGCATGGATTTGGTGATATGATGATATTTAACTAATAGAACGTTGACATTGAAACAACCAATATACTTTAAATTTAAATTGTTGCTGCATTTTAAAGTGTCCCACATTTTCTGCAAATTGGTTTTGTATATAATACTATGAAAATTTCATGTATATATCATATATTATTTCGTTAAAACATCAGGATTGATATTTGCCGTTACCTAACTAGAAATGAGTTACATTTGAATAATAAATTGTTGCTAGCAACAGGTGTAACACTTGTGGACAATCCTTCTGCTCGTTCCATATTCTATTCCTAAGATTAAGTTAGAAGTTCAATGTTTTATTAAATAAAGCCCTGTTCACTGCACCTTATGTCTCCACAACACTAATACCATGCACATGTTCTCATGTGGTTGGCCCTGATCTCAGAACCAGTCATATTCTCATGAAGAAAGCTACTTAGCTTTGTTTTAATCCTGTTGGTGGAAGTTAAAGTTACCCAGCCCAAGCAGGTAGCCTGCTGTGAGATGTCCTCTTCAACCCCATGTGTAGGATGTGCATCCAAAAGCCTCACAGATTTAAATCCTGCACTAATCTCACCCCTCCCCCATACACGTTGAGGAAAAGAGTGCAGTGGTGCAGAACTGGGGCTGTCATTTTCTTATTCCCAACTTCTCCTTACTTTCCATTTTCACTTTTCCACCTCTGTCCTTACCTTCCATCTCTTTCTGCTGCACCACCTTCGATAACTGTCTTAACAAAGATGCCTAGCTTCTCCAAGCCTGCATCTGCACCCACTCCCATACCAATGATGCTGATGCCCAAACCATCATCATCTAAGCAGAAAACAAAAAAAAAATCAATAAAACAAAATAGCAACAAACACAATATAAAAATGCATGATGACTTGTTAGCTTCAAAATAATGTCAGGTAGAGGTAGAGACTTATTTAAGTAAGCAAGTGGGTAAACATATATCTTCAAATAAAATGTAAGTATGACACATAGTTTTTCCATGATGAACACTAACCAAGATTTTACAGTAAAAATATTTACAGATATTATAGAGTGTAATGTTATTCAGAGTTGGCGCCAATAAACCACACTATGAGCATGTGCAACAATCCATGCTAATGTACAGTGCAGACTAAGGGGTTCCTCTGTTTTAGTCAGTGATACTCTTCCTTTAGTGTACAAAGAAGAACTTAGGTTTGATTTTGTGAAAGTAGCTACTGTATGTAAATTAAAATTTGTATTTTTCTGGCAGCAGCGTTGTTAATCAGACGCCAGTATGAGAATGGGAGTTAGGACCAAAAAGAATCAAGAGGGATAACTGACTCACCTCCTGTATATTCCCCTAACTGTATTTGTGTGTCTGTATGGGAGATTAAGAGTGGAAAGAAACACTCAGGAGTGTAAAAAAAAAGAAATCTGAAGAGCAGACAATGCCTTTAAATGTTCAAAAGGATTTTAATTTTAGAAAGTTGGTTTCTAGTGAAGATTGATAGCAAATATTAAAAAGTGTTTGGCAAAAAAAAAACAATGTACGCCAATGAAAGCCAATTTTAGACATACACCTGTCTCCACTGTCCTCATCACTAATATCATCAAGTTAGCTACATCATTATCATCATTACCTGACTTTGTAACATACCAGGGATAGCTAATAAATCAAAATACTTTTATCCTGATCAGAGTCGTGTGGTTTTGCTGAAGCTTAGTACAGCATTTATAGGGCAAATGGCAGAAAAACACCTGGAGTTACAGGTCCAAGTCAGGGCAAACACGCAAACCTTTTTTTCCTAAAGGCAATTTGATTTCATTAAAGCACTTGCTAGTGTGCTTCTTAAAGTAAACTGGAACTCCAAATGGATAATAAAGCAGACATGTGGAGAACACAAACATCACACAGTACCATCTCACTGTAAGGAAAGGGCACACACCACTGTACCAGATTTTTTTTCCTACTCTCGACTGAAACTCTAAAAAAGTATATTAATGATAAATAATTAAGTGGCACCACTACATTTCTGAAAAGCTTTTTTTGATGTAGTCATGGGACTCATACCTTTGCAACCTTCAGTGCATATTACGGATATTTTTGGAAAATATACAGATAAACTAAAATGCATCTATCTGTTATCAGTACTGTGCTAAATAATTTTTTACCCTTTTCCAACTCCACTGGAAAAAGTTCCAGTTTCTCCACTCTCTTCTCCAGTTCATACTCTGCTGAGGATGCAACGGGATCCACCTCCTCATTCCGGCGATCGTAATCCTCATTCGAATAGGTATTAAATACCTGCACACACAAAAAAGTAAAATTAGAGAAGTAATTGATGCACTCTTGTGTGTGTGTGTCCCCCCCCCCCCCCCCCCCCCCCCCCCCCCCCCCCCCCCCCCCCCCCCCCCCCCCCCCCCCCCCCCCCCCCCCCCCCCCCCCCCCCCCCCCCCCCCCCCCGGCTAATGTGGCAAATTAGCGAATTGGTAAAACAATTAAAAGCTTTTTAAATAAAAATGACAATGTTACTTCAAACATTTGAAAATGATTTGGTTTCAGGGGCTTTGATACTCAACAAAAAACTGTGTCTGTCAAGACTGTAAGAAAACAATTGAAGTAACTGGGTACAATACATTATATCTCTATAATCACTCAGGGTGAAACATGCTATTGTCCACAATTATAAATGTGTCCAACAATAAAAGCAAGTAGATGTTGCACTTCAGAGCTTACTGGGTTTCAAGCAGGTCAAGCTATATTCATTTACAGCTTTATTACAAGAAATACCAAAGCATACCAAATACCATAATCATTCATTCATTCATTCGTGCAGTCATGGGCTAGTGGTTAAAGACCCAGTCTTGTGACTGAAGGTCACCGGTTCGATTCCCGATCCCACCAGGTACCATGGCTGAGGTGCCATTGGGAAAGGCACCTGACCCCAATTGTTCCCCAATTGTTATTCAAGGCTGCCCACTGCTCCGGACATGTGTGCTCACTTTACCAGTGTGTGTACATATGTGTGTGTTTTACTGCACAGGTGGGTTAAATGTGGAGGACAAATTCCTCTGTGTGTATGCACAGTAGGCAAAATAATTCACTTTATTACTTTAATAAACTGTTTATTGTAATTAGAGTCATGGGAGTTTTCCCAGTAATCATGGAATCTGAGAAAAAAAAAGAACAGCCCAGACAGACTGCCAGTCCTCTACAGGACAGACACACTGACCAATGATTTTTGGGCATATTGACAAATGCTGTATTAAAGGTGAGCAAAATTATATTTGTATTGAAAACACTTTCAGCCCATCAACGTTTGCTTCAGTATGAATCAAATGTTTACCACCAATACTAAAGCTGATAGGTGGTAAAGAATTATTATCAGGAAATTGAGTAAGGAAAATCTTGGAAAATCTTTTCAATGTTGATTTGTGGACTATGACTAGCTGCATAACCATGTTAAGCTTCTGAAACACAAACATCGACTTCCGAGCCTGTCAGGGTAAGTGATGGTCTGGGGCAATGGTGTGTGAAGGGCCAGTCAAGCACTAACGGCTCATCCAGCCGCAGCATCTTACACTTCCTGCTTCCTCTTCACCTGGCACTTAATGGATATTTATCTGTGAAAATTCCCTCATGACACACGGCCTGCTTAAAATAACATTGCATATCAAGCTCTACAACCATGTTTTCTTTATTGATATAGTTTTAATGTAATTCACTATTGAATTCACCCTTCTATTATCTTAAATCTGTATGCACTGATCTCATACTGTAACTCAGCACCACTGTCAGTCCAATTTTAAACACTGTCTCAAACGGAACCAGAAATATAAACCTTTTCTGATATGATTCATGTTTGATACTGCAAAGTATTACTAGTAAATATTTTTATGGATTTTACATTGAATACATTTAATTAACATAAGGGTTTTGGGATTATATTGATATCAAATGATACTGTGAGTTCAGACATCATCATCATATTAAAAAAAAATGTTTTAATATTGACACACCAGCCTTTAGTTTAAAATAAATTTGTACTGTAAACAAATTCTGTTTCCCACAAAATTCTAACCAGGTTTTATATGTTTCTAAACACGTGCTTCTACAACATTTATGTTGTCCAAGGTACAAAATTGCCATTTTGCTTCGTATAATGCAACATGTTTCTAGATACTCAATGTATTTGTCATTAAACATCATATATTAATGAAAAAGCTCATATAAATTACTATTACATTAACATCTGCTTTACTGTAAACCTTTGCACATTGATTTTCTTCACATTAGTATTCTATATTTATCCTGTGGGTGTGGTCAAGTCAGCCAGGTCTGTTAATACGCCAAGAATCAAAGGCTTCATTTAAACTGTGAAATCTAAAATAAAGTGACACACACAGCAAATAGATGTATATATTAATCCAAGCCTGAGAACCCTTGACCAATGCTATTGGTCTTATTTTTGCTTTGACGCACCCACATTTAGTAAAACTATGGAATATTAATTAATTGAAACATAGTGGGGGCAGGAAAGCATACACAAAAAAATGCAGGGCACTAGAGCTGCAGGATCAGGACTGAGACACACTGACATGATCTATAATTAGATGGTGTGAATGGCTTTGGTGTAAGGGTTGAATGAAAACCCTTTGCGAATACACCTCATCAACACAAACTTCCCATTATCAATAATTAATCCTGTTTAAACACCATCTATTATCAAGTAGCCACACTGCTAAGCAATAGATTAGGTTCTATACTGCACATTCAGTTTCAATCACTCTCCAAATTTAAGCAAAAACACAAAATTGACAATTGCAAGAGACAAGTAAAAACATAGATGTAAAACTGGTGATGTGGCCTGGACCAATTTAAAAGAAATAAATTATTATATGTAACAAAAGTTCACATTGACTGTAAATTCAAAAATGATAGTAATAAAATTTAAATAAAGATAAAGTGAGATGAAAAGGAAATGCACACATGTGAATGAAAACCGCAATGTGTTTATGAGCCTTCATACAGAAGGTATCTCAAAAAGTGCATCTCTAATGGTATCGGCTAATATAATTTACACATTTATAGAGTTGACAGGCTACTATAAATGGATGAATTCTAGAACATTTCACGCAGCAGTTAAAATTTCCTCAACCCGGCTGTCTACATACACAATTCGAACAGCCAACTAAAATAAAATGTTCTTTTTTTTTGGCTCATTATTCATTGCCTGTCTGGCAGATTTTTTAACTACAGGTCTTACTGGTCTGTCAAAGGTTTGAGAGCCAAAAAATAGGTGTGGAAAATCTCTATGGGATATCAGATTCTCCTGAATTTTATATTCTTAGTTTACATTAATAAATAATGATTGATTTCACTTGGTGTGTCAAACCATGTCAATGTCTTACAAACATCTTTATTTTAGTCTGAATCAATTAAAAATAAGTAAAGACGGGGTTCATAATTGAGATTACTGGGTATATTCAGAGTACTAAAGTTTTCATGATAAATACATAAATACTATAAGGAACAAAACAATAAACAATTTTGCAGTTTTTAAAATACCATTACTTTTGCTTTAATTTGACAGATTCAATACACTTTTTAGAACAATAGAGCAATACAAATAACACGGAACAAAAAGCTTAAGGTGAACCTCAACAAAATAAACTGCAATAAATACACAGTATGTGTATTTACAGTGTCATATGAGACATTATCTTATGTGTGTGTGTGTTTCATAAGTCATGAAAAGTAACAAACAGAAAGACTGTAATTGTTGTGCCAGAGAAGTAAAAAGGAAGTCGCAAAATAACAGTTCTGTTAAGACGCATATTTTAATTTATGCCTTGTGAAACTTCACGGGAAGCGCTGTTATGCAAGCATTTCATTTAATCTGCCTCAGGGTCTCTTTCTTTCTACAGTGAAAATACTGTCACTACTCACTGGACAATATCCTGTATATACTGTAATGGCCCCACACCCACACCTCAATCGCCCCACACCCACACCTCATTACACTTTCCTTTCTATCCATTCACCTATCTCCTATCCCAGCATGGAGTGTTTTCCTGCTTACCTCCATTAGTATTCATTTAATGCACCATTCAGAGCTGGTTCGCTTTTGATCAGTATGGGTGAATGCAATTATGTGAAGACCCAGTCCAAGGATTACGTGGTGAGTAAAAAGACAATAGGAAGACAATTGACCGATTGACTAAAATTGCAATTGCACTGAAGAACATCAAGGCCTGGCCGACAACCAGTGATCAAAATAAATCAAGATCTCATTCCCTACCCCAAAACACATCTACAAAGCAATGGCTGATGGGTTATGCTGCTGCATTAGATCTGAAGACTCAGCATTAACAGTCTTGAACACTTTCTTCAGGGCATAACATGCTGACTCATGCTGGATGCACTCGACACTCAATTGGTGCAAGCTTTCAGAATTACTGTGCTAGCATCTGAAACATGCTAGTGGTGTTTATTCCTAAGGCCATAAGTCAAAGATAACTGTTATCTATCGTAATGACACAGAAGTTCACTCTATACATACCACATTCAGATTAAATCAGATTAAAAGCTCTAAGGTAAATTATTTTACAATTGTTTAATAAAAATGCAGCATATATTTTAATTTCAACAAATGTATCTGAAATCACTGATTACAAACACAAACAATATTATTAAGACAAAAAGTGAAAAAAATATTTATATTAAATTATTGTGCTACTATTTGCTCACCACTACTTTTTGCTACAAGCAAAAACAGTATGGACATTCACTTAAGACACAGGTCTTAAGGTCTTTGCAAACACACAGTGATGCAAACAGTTGATATAAATATTTATATATAAAAAAAGCAGTATTCATATATAATAATCTTTGATCATTTGCAATCCCAAAAATTTGTGAAGTTAAAAGTTTTATTCTTGATACATTAAATCAGATTTTCCAGGACTTTCAATCAAATGAAAATATATCCAATTGCTGATGGCAATATTGATTTTGGTAATAAGGAATTATAAAAAGCAAAATTTAATGACTCATTTTAAGTTATTTTTAGTTACAAGGTTTCTTCTGGGATTTTTTATGTTGTAGAGTCATATTTTCTTACATATAATAACAATAATAATAAAAATAATAAACAACTATTATTATTATATTTTACTTTTTTAAAGTTATTGTAATAGTGACAAAAAAAACAATGTAATGCTATTATTCACATTTTCAGATCACAGTGTGTAGCATCTGAATCATCAAAGAGATTATGTGACTGCACTTCACTCTCCCGCCTTTAGTTCATTGATGCCTTATTGCCTTTGTTTATTAACCACAGCTGTGCCTTCATTATATTAATTACTTCTCATTTTGAATTGGTCACATGCTATGTGTTTGTGTTATTTAATGCAACCCCGCTCTATCCACGGCGAGAGAGAGCGAGATCTGCCACCTGGCTATCGGTGTACATATCACTATATTCACCTGGATTGGAGTAAATCATAACAGTTTGATTTTCAAAATCAAACATTTACAATGATTTTGGGTAGATAAGTACACAATAACTGAACTAAAACTATTCCAGCTATCCATTATAGTGAACTGCACTTCTAGTCCAGGGTATAATCTTAACTTAAAAAGTCAGTTTTATTACCCTAAATCAAACCTTTGAATCTTTCTTTTTTTTTCTTGAAATACATTCAGTGATATTTTCTAAGCTTGAATTTACAGCTTTACCTTCAATTGAGTAGCCTCAGTAGCTCCTATAAGAATATATAATGTAAAAATGCTGCTCCAGGCTTTCCATTATTTCTTACATAATCAAATACCATATACCACAAAATGTATGGGTATAAAAGTGGCACATTGTATAGTAAACAAACTAAAGTCATTGTATGTTTCATTATGAATAACGAAGGAAAAAAAGTGTGTTTCCCTGCCTTTTACCCAATGACTGAGGATTCACCACCCTCCTAATAGCTCTAATTAAAATAAGCTGCTTTGGAAAATGAATTCATACAGAATTGTAATGAATTAAATTTCTAGACAGTTTGGCAAGTACCTGATTTTAGATGAACTACAGAAATAGCTACAAAAATCTGCTCCCTATGAAGTGCTTATTAAACAAAAGCTTCCTCATAAAGCTGGAAAAATGTTATATAATAAAGCAGACTTTAATGAATAAACTTTTGAAAATCGTATATGTGTGAAAATGTACATCATAAATAGTGATGACAGGGCTGTTTTGTAGGATTTGTGAAGGAGATTTTTGAAGCCACTTTCTCAAGTGCCTTGTGGACAAAATAAAGTACTTAAATGAACTGTTGCAGGTTTACCAAGCCATTCTTTATCTCAAGTGCATAACATACTCATCTTTTACGCTGATACGAAATACATTATCATCAAGTCACCTCGAAAATTTATATAAACTTTTATTCCATTTTATTCTATAAATACCGATAGCATTATTGCAGAAATTACATTTAAAATGTCAGCATGTTCGTTTAATATATTTTCAGTCTAGTTTTTCTTTTTGTTACACATTTCTTTTTAAATAAATTGTTTTACACAATATTTTTAAGTGCCTATGACGTTTGCTCAACACTTGCACTGTAGCACAAAGGCATTAGCAAAAATCCATCATTAATATTATGCTTTACTGGATTAACTATTAACACATAAGAGTTAATCAATTAGGCATATAGTGCACATAAGAGATTAAGACTTTTCGATAAACACAAGACACGGCATATAACATTTATATGCTCATATACTCTATGGCTCATAGAAAGCAGTTCCAGATTTCACTACTCTTCTTAGTTTATAAAAGCATGAACACATAAACACTCTAGACCTAGATGTCAAGGATATGGGGTTTCAAATGTAAAAGTATGTGTCAAATGTGTCTATTTTAGACATTATTTTATTGAGACGTATCTACACTGTAACATGCGATAAGTATGATTTAAATCAGTGGAGTCATTGATTAACTATATGTTAAGGCGGTTTTAATAATTAGTAGCAAATAATTGAATCTATGTCTTACTCATTTAGAGTACTATTTAAAAATAGCTTTGCTACAAGACACATGCAGAACTCATTTAATGATTATTATATGGTCCATTGGACAATTGCATTTGTCCCATTATGAAAGTTTTTTCAGTACACAGTTGCATTGTTACCCAGTCCCAAAAGGCAATGCTGATGACCTCAAGGCTACACTGTATAGACAAACATGGGGATATAGCCGTTTGATCATTGCATTCAGGTGGCCCATCTCATTGCCATTAGTATATAAAATTAGACACACAGCATTGCATTTTGGAGAGCTGTAAATTTCCTTTGTATGAACAGTTTAAGGAACACCCTTTTTTAAAACACAATTGTGTTTCATTGTACAAAGTAAGGTCCACGAGGTGTGTTTGATGTGAATGAACTTAAATGGTCAGTACAGAGCCGTAACCTCAACTTTACTAAACAGCTTTAAAAATGTAGAATGAAGACTGTGAAACAAGCTCTCTTTTAATGTGAGAGCTTGCACTTCTGGATGAATGAGCAAAGATCAGACAGACACGCTCCAAAATCTTGTAGAAAGCCTTGTCATAAAAGTCCTTGTAGATGTAATGCACAGGTGTCACAAAAGTTTTGTTCATATAGTGTACATTCATTATGTTTTTTGGACCAGCTTAATCCTTCATAAGGATTAAAATATTGATTTCCTTATATTGTAGCAACAGCTGAATACATTATACATGTATACATCTTCCGCTTATCCTCTATTAGGGTCGCGGTGGAGTTCCCCATGCCCATCCAGGGGAGAACGTCTCAGGCGCTGGGCAGATACACCCAGGACAGGGCGTCAATCCATCGCTGGGCACACACTCACTCACACAGACACACTCTATATGGGGCAATTTGGAGAATTCAATTGACTTGATCCATGTTTTTGGACTGTGGGAGGAAACCGGAGAACCCAGAGAAAACCCACGCAGACACGGGGAGAACATGGAAACTCCATCCAGATGGAGGATTCAAACCGGGAATCCCAAGCGCTGAAAGGCGAACGTGCTAACCACTAAGCCACCGTGCCGCCTGTTAAATATAAACAAACACAATTAAAAAATCTATACCTTTAAATAAGGGTCATGAAGACAGTAGTTTACTATCTGCCAACACAACTAGGCTGCTTCAGAACAATAGGCCTTCTAATAAATCTTAGTATAAGCAAGATATTTTAATGAGAGTTTCCATGCTTTTGTGTTTGTTTTGCTGCTCTGTGGTAATACTCTATTGTAAAAAGCACTGTATAAATAATTAAACTTCAACACGAACAGAACATGGATCTGTTTCCACACTTAAGGCAAGCCTTTCCCATTTCAGTACAGTAGTGACTACATATAGTAAAAAGATTAAAAAGTCTTAAGTGACAATAATTCTAATGTAATTTATAGACATTTACAAATACTTAAGTATGGTAAAAAAAAATCCCATTAACACCTATTAAGTGGTTTAATTCTAATTTACAATAAAAACAAAGCTTTGGAGATCCACAAAATTGCAACTCATGAAACTTGTTTATAGAATAAAACACAAAAAAACACCATGGGTTTTTTGGGTTGACAGTCTATTACAGGGCAGACAAACATACTGACCCACAAATTGACACCAATTTACTCCAATTCACCTGACCTGCATGTCTTTGGAACGTGGGAGGAAACCAATGCTCTCTGAAAAACCCACAAAAACATGCAAACAACACTGAAATGACTTGGGACTCCTGCCTGGAAAACAAACCCAAGCATTTTTTTTTAATAAGAGGCAACTGTACTACCCAAAAGACATCTACAGCTACCAAATTCTTTTTACCACTGCAAAAATAAAAAAAAAGCTTTCTTTGGATACTTAAACTACTCTGTGCCCAGACAAAGATGTTAAGAGCATAAAACCTAATAAGGTATTAATAACATTCTCTATGCAACTATTTTAGCACAAAAATATAAAAACATATGGATAAATTGAAGATTTATATATAATGATAAACTGCAAATAGAGAATTTACTTTCAGGGCTATTTTTAAGAGCCACTTTTCACTTTTTGAATAATTAATTTTAACGTCATTCAATTAAATAATTTGGCACATCAAAAGAGGCAGGCATTGTTATGATTACCCTCAATTTTAATCTGTAACTGCTGCATAGCAGTCATGCCAGGAAGTAATCAATCATAAAAACACTGTCATAAAAAAATTAAAAATAAAAAACACTGGTATGTGCTACAGCATCAATCATCTGTAACAGACTGATTTAGTGAGTAATCTAATTGATGTACTAATATATATATATATATATATATATATATATATATATATATATAGTTAACACAAATATAATACATACTACATAATTAAGGAGATAACGTTTCAGAGAATCCTGTTATATTGGTGGTGATTTTGTGTGCTCGTTAAAGCCCACTTGCAGTCAAGTGTTCAGGGAGCTTTTTAGCAGTCCATCTGTAGTGTCAATTCATGTATTTCATGAAGAGGCTGCTGACTAAGCCAACATGGCATGGCTTTTACCTCTTCCTCATTTTCCTCAACTTGCATTATTCTTTTGTACAGTAAGATACACATGCAACACTGCCATGTGAATATTTTGTTAATATTTTCTTGTCATCTAAAATAGTGTATGAATGATAAATATTTGTTTTATAAAATGAAGATGATAGTAATATATTATTGCACTGAAGCCCCCGATGTGAAAATCCATCTGTGTCTTTTTATTTATCCAGTTATTTGTGTGAATTTCATCGTTTAAAATAATTTTATATAAAAAAGTTTTCCATATGGAAAATAATTACTGTCTAGGTTTTTTCTATTTTCAGATTGTCAAGAAGTTATCACATTTGGATTTTAATCAAAAAAGTAATATCATATATTGGGCTGTTATATTTGTTTTTAGTTTAGGCTGTTTATATTTTAGTTTTAGCTTTTCCCCTTATACCTCATTCATTCATTCATTCATCCACTATCTCCCGCTTTATCCTCTATTAGGGTGGCGGTGGGGTTCCCCATGCCCATCCAGGAAAGAGAACGTCTCGGGCGCTGGGCAGATACACCCAGGACAGGGTGCCAATCCATCGCTGGGCACACACTCACTCACACAGACACACTCTATATGGGGCAATTTGGAGAATTCAATTGACTTGATCCATGTTTTTGGACTGTGGGAGGAAACCGCAGAACCCGGAGGAAACCCACACGGACACGGGGAGAACATGGAAACTCCACTCAGATGGGGATTCGAACCGGGAATCCCTAGCGCTGAGAGGCGAACGTGCTAACCACTAAGCCCCTTATACCTCATTTATTTAAATAGAATACCGTAGTGCTGCAACAAGTAATTATTTACCTGATTAGCTTTCATTTATCTTGCAATTATTTTAACAAGATCTATTCTAAATCTAGTTTTTAATAGTAAAAAGCTGAATTAATGAAATTTAAATATTTTGAATATTTTCTGTACACCAGAAGGTGTTCTATAGAACTAAGGGATTTGTTAAGAAATTAAATTACAATATAAATAATCATTCCCTGATGAGAATAAACTAACTTGTTTCCAGAAGTTGATCAGAAATGCATTTGACTATATTTGCATGTGACGTCAACTGAACGCATATCACACTTACATGGCTATTACCATCTACAAACTATAAATAATTTACAAAAATTGGGCTACGTTCACAAGTCTATGATTTTCTGCTTTACTTATTCACAGTATTTTAATCAAACTACATGTATCTATCTCTGCTGTGAATTAACCTGTCCTCAAAAACGGCACACAAACCCACAAACATATGTTTTGGCATGAGGCAACTGCTTGAATCCAAAGAAAAAGAGAAAAATGTGGTATTTATGGCCAACTTTGCCAAATAAAAGCATTAGCTCACATATAAAGTAATTATGATCTGGAAGATCACAATCGATTAAACTGTTTATACTATATAGGTCTGTATCAGATGGAACTGATGATACTGTATATTCTTTACGACTGTAATAACTTTTAATACCTGGAACACTAAAGTTGCATCAAAATCTTACCACACATCTTTATTTTTCCAGCTAATAATAAAAATAGGCAAAACCGTGTAATTGTCTAAGACAAAAATATTTAGATACATATGTAGAAATGTAGAAGAATGTGCACGTGTTTAAGCAAGTTGATGAGGTGAATAAACGTAAAACAAAGATACAAGTTCCTCAAACTGATTCAGTTGTAAGAAGTGTTGCATGAATAAAATCACTTCCTCATTTTTCTTAATCTCTGATATATTAAGAAAATATATGAGTATACTTATGACTCTTTATTTAATATTTAATCATATCTTAACATTTTACTATAGTACTACAAATAATAATAATAATAATGATAATAATAATAATAATAATAAATTTTTATATAGATAATGATATTTTGCAGCAAATAGTGCTGTTTCTAATGCAATTTCAAAACAACTGATAGACATTAAAGAAGCTATGCATGCAAAATTACAAAGGAATATTTCAGAACTAGATACCTCCTGAGAAGTGAGCTAATAATCAAGAATTAAAAGTCTTTTAGTTTATTATTAAAAATGTTTTTAATATTACAAATGAATGACTTCTGCCACAGGAGGTGCGACTTGAAACTGACCCTGTGATCTTTGAACAGAATATATTGATAACCTTTTTATATGTTTAATTTGCTAAGGTTCTTATTTTATAATAATTAAAATTGCCTAAACCGCGGCACGGTGGCTTAGTGGTTAGCACGTTCGCCTCTCAGCGCTAGGGATTCCCGGTTCGAATCCCCATCTGGGTGGAGTTTCCATGTTCTCCCCGTGTCTGCGTGGGTTTTCTCCGGGTTCTCTGGTTTCCTCCCACAGTCTAAAAACATGGATCAAGTCAATTGAATTCTCCAAATTGCCCCCTATAGAGTATGTTTGTGTGAGTGAGTGTGTGCCCAGCGATGGATTGGCGCCCTGTCCTGGGTCTATCTGCCCAGCGCCCGAGACGTTCTCCCCTGGATGGGCATGGGGAACCCTAATAGAGGATAAGCGGGAGATAATGAATGAATGAATGAATAAAATTGCCTAAACCTTTAAAATGTAATTACATGTAAATCTATTGCACTTTGCAGTCAAACCTCAGATGACTGAAAGCAGAGATGACTTTTCTGACATTCATCACTTGTGACAGATCATGTGGCACATAAATGAGCCGCTGACAAGTTAAATGGTTATAGGCAAAATAGAACGCGACAAAAAAGCTGAGATTACATTTGTTTCCGTCTCTTTCACTTGTCAAGTTCAAGTCAGGCTAATGTTACAGTCATGCTTGTTAGGAGGATTTTGTGGTTTACATTTTTTTTCAAATCTTTACAAACAATTTATAATTTTAGACCTTAGTTTTATAGGCCACAATGCAAAAGATGTTTAATTCTGGAAGCTTGTCAGAACCTAGGTTATTTCACAGAATGCCTCAATACATTTTAGTTAGAAAACCTATTCTGTATTGGACTGCAGTTTTAAATCATAAAGCTGCCAGGAAGACCCTTAATTAACTTAAGAGGTCTAATTCAGTTATTAAAAAAGGGTCAGTGAAAATTTGTTGAAAAGTATACATGATATATTTAGTTGAAGAGATGCACCATGCTATAAACACCCCAGAGAAAATCAAAAAGCTCCAATAGTCTGTGTTTTAACTAAGGGTCATGAAGACAGTAACTTTTTTGGAGAGAAAATACATTTAAACCATCATGGATATTTTGAAATATTGTACTGACCAAGGATACTGGATAATACTGGAGCATATATTGTACTTTTCAGCTGAGGACAAGAAAAACAACATGTCTTCTAGTTTTAAAAACTATTTATACTAACTGCAAGACCATTGCATGGCACGGGTAAAACATTCAGATACTAGGATCAATTTAGTGTCTACAATTTATCTGACTAGCATGTCTTTAAACTAGGAAAAATAAATACCAGTTAGTCCCTGCACCACCTCAAGAAAGGTTGATATGTTCAGTTTACTGCTAATGACCCCGAGCATGGTCACTGTGAAGCATGGTGGTGGCAGCTTCATGATAGAACGTCTTTTTTTCATTTGCTGAAATGAGAAGTACAAGCAAGCAAGTTTGTAGGATGGGTGTAACACTAAAATACAAAACAAAAAAACATATGCATACATGCTCAAAGAACCTAATATTATTTACATTACATGTATTACCCTTATTAATCTTTAATTTTTTTATCCCACCGCTATACTGACAAAATATCAATTCTGTAGCTGATTCATACATATATTACCTATTTTAAAAAATTAAGCCTTACAAATGACTTATGAACGCATGGAATGAGTTTTGACAAGGCATGTCCTTGGCAAATATAAAACCGTGTAATTGTTAGGCCCAGTGAAGAGAGTGAGAAACAGACAGGTTTTCAGTTCAGAGTGCACAATAAGCCAGATCAATAATTGTGACTCAGGAAAGTCAGCCCAGAAGCCTGAGGCTTTCCTCTTAAGATAATAATATATCACTGCCAAAACCTGGCCCTGAAACATAAAAATGTAACTATGAAATATGAATTATGTGTAAAAAAAATATTAAACTATAAGATGGTAAATGTCTTTGGACCAAAAGCTTTTGTCTACCTCAGTGAAACGAGGTAACTTATAGAGTGCTGCTATTGCCCAGCGACTCTTCACCAGGACCGCTTGCAAAATATTAAAGTTTAAAAACCTAAATGTTTAAAACATTATGACACTATACAATGAGCTTGAGAGAAAACTAAAGGGATGAGAAATGCTCACATAAGAACCTCATTATAGACGTTTTAATTAAAACCTGCCAATAATTTACAACTTCATTTCCAATTACAAACTACTGATAGATGAGGGCTCAAGGAATACTGTGTGACCTGTGACCTGACTTCATTGTTTAAATAACTGATGAACAAGGTGATGAAGCCAACTGCAGGTTAACATCTTAACCCTGTCATTTATTAACCCTGTCAAGACAATACATAACCAAGAAATACAAAATAAAATTGTCATATTAATTTTTAATAATTTATGTAATAAAACGAAGGTAATTACCCTTGTATAGTATACCCTTGACATGTATTACTTTGCAATTTAGTCAATTAAAAGTTACATACTTACAAATTAGTTTAAAATTACTAATATATACGTTTAACATTTCTCAAAATAAAAAATACAGTGGTGATATGTTAAGGTAAAACTTAATGATGGTAGTGGAGTATTACACCAATTTGTCTTCGTTACACATAAACTTTTAACTGCTTTAGGGGTAGTAAGTTAAGTCCAGCAGGTATCTGTTGTTATGAAGCAATTAATCATTACTTTACAGTAACATACTACCTTGTTATGCCAGCACAGAATGTTACTGTTCTGTATTTTAATAAACCAGACACAGTTATAAAAAAAAGAACAACCAAAATTTAAAAATAAATATTAATAGCCAAATGAATGTAACAAAAATGAAGAAAAATGAAGCAAGGAAACATGTCAGCATTTATAAGAGCATTGTTGGACAAAGATCGATGCTAAATGGTAATAGCGGATAGAGTATTGCATTAAGGACTTGCTCTTCCAGGTAGGATGATTTTACAATGCTTTTGGGAAACAGGGCTCAGATCATATGTTGTGCTGAGCAACAGTAGAGAGATACAATATACAGCAAACAGATGTTTTAGGTTTTACAAATGGTAGAATTGTTTGAAGCTTTATTACTGAATAAAAATAAATATAAATAAATATACAATAACAGGTTACCATCATGCAAGGCTTAATTAAATGTGTACTTGTCATGGACCTCTCGAAGCCTTCCATGGTCATGTATTATCAAAAATAAACAATAATATTTTTTTTTACAAATTACTTGAAATTTTATTAATCAGTTATATTCTTATGCCTATTTCTGCTAGTTCTCAAAATAATCTGTAATTTACAACGAATGTACTTTGGCCCAAGGCTCATGTGTAGCACAGACTAAACTAAAAACAACAAACACTGAAGTGAGTTTTAAAAGTTAATTGGCTGCATTTTTAAGGAACATTGTTTTTAAAGGACGGAGCCACTGATTTAATGACAATATGTCACATAAGAAACCAAAAGCTTATAAACATCAGGGACCACAGATTAAAAAATAAAACAAGTCGTCAAATGTCTTTGTACTTAGTCAGCTAATTTATGTTTTCTTAGCTGTTGTGATGAAAAATGCACTTCATACAGCACATATAAGAAAAAATAAAGAACTGAATGTGACTTGGAGAAAATACTAAAGCTTATTTGTGTAGGACTATGTACAATTTGATTACAAATGCTTTTGTTACACAAAAGTGAAATCCCATATATCATATTAGAAGTTATAATCAATATCAAAGAACCCCATAACCCTCATTGTATGTTTTCCTGCAAGATCAGACTTGAATGCTTTGCAATAGTAGTAAAATGGCCATAAGAGACATGACGGAGAACAAAGTGAAGCACAGCTAAAATCTGGTGTGATAATAGTGTCTGTTTTTGTGCACATCTCTCCACGGACATGAATGGCTCTTCAAATGCCGGAGTGGGCCACCACATACTCATTAACTAAAAAACACTGCATTGATCGTACAAGATGGTGACTCAATTCTCAGAAAAGGCAAATAAATAATACCCTCTTAAATACCGGGTTCTCATTACATTTAATATCCTTGTCATAGCCAACATGAGGAATTTATACGATAGTTATATACATGCCATAAACCTACAAAAAGAATAAGCAATTAGAATTGTGCGTATATACGCACAACACTATGTTCTAGAAAAGTAATAGCTTTTCATATATTGGTTTAGAACTTTTTTTCTGGAAATAATTTGTAAGAAAACAGCTCTTTATACTCATCCTTTCTAAACAATATGGCTTGAGTTTGCATGGAATTATCTGGAACATTTGGTCTTGTCTGCCATTTCACAGAAAATGCATCTGAATCAATCTTAAGCTTTGTCATACAACAAGAAAATAATTTAAAGCACACAGCTTAACAAAGAACTTTATCAGGAAGGAAATTGGAAGCAGTTACGCTCCTAGACTTTAACATTATTGATCATGCATTTTACGTCCTAAAAAAGAGAATGAAGGAAGAAAGCCCTGAGACAAACAAATGTTAGGGGCTGCAATAAAATGAAAGGCATGACAAAGAAAAAAGCCAACAATTTAGTGTTGTCAGAGGGTTAAAGGCAATTCAATTGCATGACACTTAAAGCCAAAGATATTCACCTGACTGTTTGGTGTTTCTATTTCATGAACATGAGTCTGCTGCAATTCAGCCAAAGCATTATGCCTTTTTGACTTTTTATTTCTACTGAGGTAAAATTTATTATTTTAGGACGAAAAAAAATGTGTGGGAAAGTTTTTATCTAAAACTTTTTTCATTTCCACATTTAGCCAGCATGTTTTGGCAGCACGCCTCTTGACAAATCAAAAGTTTGAGCCCACAACTGCAGTCAAGCTGTCCACGCGATTCTCAATCAAGTCACCACAGCCTGAATTTTTCACATATATTTGTGATGTTATGCTACTTGAAATTGCTGACCTCTTGTAAAGCAGAGATGTGAATATCTATCAGGACATAGGGAGTAAACAAACCCTGACTGTGTTAATTGCTTTTCTTAATATTGCGTGGGTTAAACATTTTAATTGGTTAAACATTTTGAATTGAGAATAACAATTATTGTATAAAAAATAAACATAAATACAGTTTAAAGAAAAACATTTGGTTTAAGATGTGTGCAGGACCACTTGGTCATTACATACATCTGTTTAATTCCATTAACTGTATACCTGACTTAAGAAGCCATGATTAGACAAAGCAGCTAATGGGTGATTAGCACAGATGATAGCTGTTAACTAAGCACGGAGATCCTACTACTAGTAGTAAAATAAGATATTGATGCATTTTTGCATATTTTAGCAGTGTGCTTTTTGAGTAAACAAATATGTACTGCCCAGATAAACAGCTTTTATAGTATATTTTAGGAGCCTAAATGTTTGTAGCAGTGCATGTTGATGTCAAAATACACTAAAGTTAAAACCTTATTTATGCTATAAAGTTTATATAATTGCAAAGCATTAAGCATACAAAGAGTAAGAAAATGTCAGAACGACCTATGGTTTTACAGAATGCAGATTTAGATTTTGATCAGATTCTCAAAGCGTTGCAAATATGTCAGGAGATTCATTCAATCATTATCTCCCGCTTATCCTCTATTAGGGTCGCGGTGGGGTTCCCCATGCCCATCCAGGGGAGAACGTCTCGGGCGCTGGGCAGATACACCCAGGACAGGGTGCCAATCCATTGCTGGGCACACACTCACTCACACACTCTGTATGGGGCAATTTTGAGAATTCAATTGACTTGATCCATATTTTTGGACTGTGGGAGGAAACCGGAGAACCCGGAGGAAACCCACGCAGACACGGGGAGAACATGGAAACTTCACCCAGATGGGGATTCGAACCGGGAATCCCTAGCGCAATGCTGTTTATTTCACAGTTGTTTTACCACATTACCCAAGCGTGTCAATAATTCTGAAGCTAACGACTAACAAAACTAAAGCTTATAATACCTGTGTGATGTAAATATAATTGAAGGACTTACAGTTATTGGTGCTGTGCTGAATCGTATCTTTCGCTTTGAAGGAATCTCTTCCTTTTTTTCTTCGGGAAGACCTGGAATCTCAGTGATCTCTGATCCAGGGTCATAGTTCCCTTCATCATCCCCATATAAATCATCGTCAACGTCTGTGTAGCTTTCTTCCCAACCTTGGTAGCAAGCATCTCCATCAGCATTAAAAATGACCCTCTCATTGCCACAGCATTCCTCATTAGGTTCCTCTGCTTGATTAGTGATAATGCTAGGCTGGGCCAAGTTCTCTTTATTGGGCTCCTCTTTATCTCTCGTAGCATCTAAACCATCTTCCTGCAGTTTGTCACATACTGTTGAGTCATTGAGTAATGAGATATCTTCTATCGTTTTTTTCTCAGTAGACGCATCAGCCTCATCTTTGGAAGGTACATCTCCACATCTGCCAGTCCTCTCCTGTAGCTTTAAGTCTTCAACTGCATTCTCATGTTCTGTTACCTCTGTCAAAGAGCTTGGACTGAGAAGATCTTCTGAGGAGGATGACACTGGAATGGCATGCTTGCTCCCAACACGTGTCCTGCACATCCCTCTTGAAGGAGACTGACGAGTGCTGGCGTCATCCTCGCTGGCATCTCCATGCCTCTGTAAGCCATCTGGGGAGTAAAGAGCCCGTCCACCCCCATAGCTTCTCCGGAAAGTGGCATTTGTGCCTTGCTGGTCTAAATTTTCAAACACTGCACTAAGCTGACTGACCGTTGGCGAGGAAGCCTCTGTCCGCGAACAGAGACTATCCAAAGAGTCTGTGCTTCCCCTGTTGGAACGCGCCCCCCTCCAGTCATCCAAATGCTCATGAGAACCACGCTTATCTCTGCTGCAGGAATAGACAGGAGACTGAGATGTATCTCTGGAGCTTTGCTCGAAAAGCTTCCTCGTCTCTGAGAACTTTAAATTGCCCGCCCTCTCACCCTGCTGAAGTTTGATAACTGAACCATCCACTCTGTTAATGAAGTTGGTGGGCTTAATAAGTTTCTGTGGCGATGTTTCATCCTTTGCTTGAGGTTTGCCAGAGCCTGCTTTCTCTGTGCCCATTTGCATGAACATGTCCTTGATTCGGCTGACATGTGCGCCATACTGCCGTCCCCGGGGTTGCCGGGCACGTTCTGGATCCTTAAGCTTTGAATCGCCATCCTGTCTGGGCTGGTCAAATGCCTTTTTCAGAGCCTGGAACTCAGCTCTGTAGGCGTTCCTGTGAGGAGAGGCACTCCTCAAGTTTGTCCTCTCTGTAGTAGCCTCCGCCTTCAGCATCTTTGCCTCAGAGACGGAGGGAATTTTTGCTTTCAGAGGTTCAGTACCATCCCTAGTTATCTAGATTCGATATCACATTCTGTTGAATGGCATCACAGCACCCTGGAATGTAAAGAAATAAATATAAGACATGAAATACAGGTGATACAAACAGCACAGAACTGTTCTTGTATTAGTATGTTTTCTGTAAGGGTAGGGCTCTGATTTTGCAAAAAAGCACTTACTGCAGCCTTAATTTACTCAGTACATGCTAATGTAATAGGGCTTGCTTTCAGAGCACAGTAAAATCCCCAGTACAATCATTTCAACCACTATGTGCTGTGATCACACATTTTTCAAAATAACAAGCAACCACAGGCCTGAATCATATCATAAACACTCTCTCATTGAAGGTATCTTTAATCCATGAGACTGTCCAACGCCCCAAACTATACATCATAATTCCAAGAGAGACTGTGCAAAGGCAATCTTTTTTAACATTCTAGGGCTCCATGGCTGATGAACAAATCCTGTCGTTTATATCTTAATTTCAAACACAATGTTTTACTGTTTTCCAACCATTAGGCTTTATGGGATTTCATAATAAAAAAAAGGGGGATTTTAATGCCCTAAGCATCAACAATCCCTTTTTATATAAAGGGGTGTAAATGTGACTTGACGATAACGATGTCTAATATTTGTTGCTGAGGATGGGATTAATAAATGAAGAAAATATGAGTTACTGTTGGGTATTTGAACAAATGAGAATGCCTGCAGTGTTTACACCACAACGTTACAATGCAAAACTGCAACCATTAGCAAATTCACAATAGCAAAATATGAGAATACAGGACAAAAAAATCCAGGTCGAACGTGCAGTGATGTAGGTGAGACTCAACTGCGACACTTATTAGACTGAAACGATCATATAGTCTACAGTGTGACGCTTAGTCCTGACATCTGCCTAAAGCCTTTCCATCAACAAACACTGATGCTCAGAAATATAACGCAGGCTCAACGAACAAACAGGAAAGCCACGCAAAAAAGCAGAAGCAACTATTGCCAAAAGTCGTTCGCTGTTGCTGCCATGAGAAAAACAACAAAAGGCTGACTTACGTCCTCAACATCTCCGGTTTCGTTTCGCAACTGATGCTGTTATTTGTGATCCCCTGGAGAAAGCTATTCAATCAAGGAAAAAGCTGGCCGATCAAAATAGCTGCTTTGCATCGCAATGTGGTATACATCGAGTTCATTCCGATCATCGAATTCCGTTACCGACATCGAGTCCTTCGGCATACCGCTAAACGATGTGACACTCGAGCCGGGCTCTTACACACCACTAGGCAACGCCATTGCAGACTACGGGCTGCCGCAGCCATTCCTGTTTATTATAGGGGGCATAAAATAAAACACAACGTTTGCTGTTACTTAAAAATAGTACAGCGTTTATGTTTTGTTGCCTAATACACATTTAACAATACTCTGTCTGAATCTAGTAACATTTTGCGGTAACTTTCATCGCAAAAACAGCAGCTCGTGTCCATGTGACAGGTGTACAACCTTATTTACAACACAAATGGTTTGCTCCAATAATCGGCTTGCAGTAGAGGGGGTCCTCCAAACCGCAGTCTGATTAAAAAAAACATTTTGCTGCTAATAAAGATGAATATTTAGATTGAATTTGACTGAAGTTTTAACATCTCTCTTAATTATTACGTTTTCTTTACTGATCACCAAATAAGCACATGTGTAAACATGAATGTAGGAAAAGTTTAACCAAATGTCTAATAAAGGTTGAAAACTGTTAAGACCATAACTATCATTTATTAATTTTTGTGACAATATCCCAGCAACAATTTAAATATATAAGAATCATGCTACCCTCCTAAACTTTTTATGTGCTGACTTTCTGTGAGTCAATAAAATATATGGGATATTATACAGTGCTGTCCGATTTCTTTACATGTAATATGTCAGTATCCCACAACTAAACATTCATACAAAAAATGATAAATATTTAAGGAATCTGTTAAGACTACATTAGATGTTGACTAGTATGCCTACAACAAAACAAGCAAAAAAAATGTTTTATTTACACAGAACATGGGTTGAAACATTAAGTCCCTTTTCCTCAGAATTTTGAATAGAGAAAAGAAGATTCACAGTGCAAATTTCATGAATAATACTAAAATTTTTGTGATCATTTGTAAAATTAAGTGATTTTCAGTGAAAAAAAAAACAATTGTCCAGCACTTTACACCATGCATTTTCATTTGATTGATTGACATTAAAAATATTTCTGTATATGCAAATGTACAATGGCAACATAGTTTGTTTAGATTATATATTCTTATTCATTGTTTTGCATTAACTATAGATGAACTGGGTATAAATCAGGCTACTTGAGTGGATATTTCTTTAAGTCTAAGAGGCTGATAGCCATGTGACTGTATTAAAATAGTAGTGAACAGGAGTTGTGACTGTAAAAAATTAGGCTTGTGATTGCACATTTAAAAGGAATTAGGACAACAAAGTTTCTGCAAGTGACCAAAAAGTCTTATTTCACAGTCTTAAATATTAAGGTAAAGTTATTAATGTAGTACATTTTAGAATTTGAAGCTTAGCTTTACTGGCATGCTGAAATTAAATCAACAGAATAGAATCATTTAATTATACTTCCACATTCTGTATCTACCTGAGAATCCTTCACATCTGTTGTATATACATATATGTGCTTATAAGTTATTGTGCTCATTTATAACACATAGTAGCATCATTAGGAATGCATATGAGGTAGTTGCAAAACAACACCTAAAATGCATTTGTGTGTATGTTTTTTCAAATCAGCACAGGAAACTTAAAGTTAAATCTGAAACCATGCAGAACCCAGTTATTGCTGATTTGTGTATAATTTTATTATGTATTAAAGTTTAAGATATATTGCATGTTGGAACAGTGGCCCCTTTTCAGTAGGCTGGATGAACTTAGCAAGTAGCATTTTCATTTAAAATAAGCCTGATCTTGTTTTATGCAATGCAAATAATTCTTTAATAAGAATAATTCTAATTTACAACATGCTTAAATGGGTTTTACAATAGTAAATAAACTATGGTTGCTACAAATGTCCACGTTGTGCAAAGGACAATTTGCATAGCCATCTGTCTGCTCAGCATCACAGCAAGAGCTGAATATATTCAAAAGCTCTTATTTCATTGTCTGCTTTTTAAAGCTTATTGACTGTGTTGAATGGGGGAGGGGTTGGACTTCACAGAATATTTATGATCAGAAGCATTATAATATGGTTGAAGGAGGCTAAATTTATCAGGATGGCACTGAAAATTAATAATTAATTAAATAAATAAATATTTAAAAAATAAATACACATCTAAGGGCGGCACGGTGGCTTAGTGGTTAGCACGTTCGCCTTTCAGCACTAGGGATTCCCGGTTTGAATCCCTATCTGGGTGGAGTTTCCATGTTCTCCCCGTGTCCGCGTGGGTTTTCTCCGAGTTCTCCGGTTTCCTCCCACAGTCCAAAAACATGGAATTCATTCAGTCAATTGAGTTCTCCAAATTGCCCCATGTAGAGTGTGTTTGTGTGCGTGAGTTTGCGCCCGGCGATAGATTGGCGCCCTGTCCTGGGTGTATCTGCCCAGCACCCGAAACATTCTCCCCTGGATGGGCATTGGGAAGCCCCCTGCGACCCTAATATAGGATAAAGCAGAAGATAATGAATGACTGAAAAAAAAAATACACATCTAATAAGATGTTTTAAAGTTCTTTTATAATGAGAATGGTTCCACTTTTAACACTTAAAAAACCTATTTAGATTCATTTATTCATTATCTTCCGCTTTTTATCCTATCCCCATGCCCATCCAGGGGAGAACATTTCGGGAACTGGGCAGATACACACATTGCAATTAATGCAATGATTACAGCTGTTTTTTTGTTTCTATATTTCTGGTCTTCTCTCTAGTTTTTTTTGACCATTTACCATTTGCAAGTAGGCAAGGTAGGGGCAATATAGAAAAGGACAATTTAGATTAGCCCATTTAGATTACCCTTGATCCATTGTTTTTGGACTGTTGGAGGAAACTGGACAACCCTGAGAAAATGTATACATGGGGAGAACATGGAAACCCAACCCAGATTGGGATTGGAACCTGGATCTCCAGCGCTGAGAGGAGGATATGCAAACTAATTTAACACAGTGCCACTCCCATTATTATTATTATTATTATTGTTCTTATTATTATCCTTATGATTATCATAGTTATTTGTACTGTCAGGAACTGACATTTCTGAGCATGTGATGGTGAGAGATGGTTCTTAAAATAAAGTGAGATAAAAGAAAAAGAGGCGGCACGGTGGCTTAGTGGTTAGCACGTTCGCCTCTCAGCGCTAGGGATTCCCGGTTCGAATCCCCATCTGGGTGGAGCTTCCATGTTCTCCCCGTGTCTGCGTGGGTTTCCTCCGGGTTCTCCGGTTTCCTCCCACAGTCCAAAAACATGGGTCAAGTTAATTGAATTCTCCAAATTGCCCCATATAGAGTGTGTCTGTGTGAGTGAGTGTGTGCCCAGCGATGGATTGGCGCCCTGTCCTGGGTCTATCTGCCCAGCGCCCGAGACGTTCTCCCCTGGATGGGCATGGGGAACCCCACCGCGACCCTAATAGAGGATAAGCGGGAGATAATAAATGAATGAAAAGAGAAAGAGAAAGAATTTTTTTTTTTTTACAGGTTTATAGTATATTCAAGTCAAAGTAAAGAGGGACGTGTAAAATCTAAGGCCTGCATTTGACATGTTAAGGTTGCATTTGACAATGGGTTGCGAAGGAATGGTTAACTTACACGTGTTGCATTAAGATGCCTTTCTCATGGACGTCCATGATAATTTCAGCAGGACAATGGCAAGCTTACTGCATCTGCTATAACGGATGGCTTCAAAGAATGAAAAAAAAATGTCTGGGGAAAAAAATCTGTTTTTTACTGCTAATGTATAATACACCTTAAAGAAAATTTGTCAATCTAGAATGCAAATTTGATTCTCTGTTTCAAAAAGGATAAAGTGAAATGAAAAGCAAGGTGATGTAGCACATGGGGACGGTCTTTTTGATTAAAAATGGTTTAAGAAAATGAATGATCCTCTTGAATTCTAAGATAAGATAAGATAAACCTTTATTTGTCATTGAGAATTCACATTCTCAGCAGCAGATACAGCTCTCTAAATTTACTCTTACTCTCTTAACTCTTAATTCTTGTTCCTCTTGAATTTTAAGCTCTCTGGATACTGGCTTGGATAATTTGTAGGTGTTTAGGAAAAGAAAAGTCACAGGGCGGTGTCATGCAAACACATCAGCAGCATCAGAGCGCTCGTGTAGATTTCCATCGCCTGCGCCAGATGTGCACTGTACCCACAATGCGCTGTTCTGGGAGCGGTGGGAGGGTGGAATCTCGACAGTCAACAGGGAAAAAGAGATGCATATGGCAGATCAGTCTCTGCTACAATCAACAGACGATTTAAAACTACAGAGGGTCCACAGTGCATGACGAACATGATGCAGTCGCCGGGAGTTTTCGTCTGGATTCTATTCGGTACGTGAACGGAACATGATGACACTTAAGGCACCGTTTTCCGTTGTGAGGTAGGGAGCTAACGGTGCAGGCTAACGGGTAACGCAAGTCCTCACAGCAGAGGAATTCATAGCGACATATAAACGTCTTAACTACAGCTGCTTTACAATTGCATAAATCCACAGTGTTATATTAAGCATGCTATTATATTAAGTGTAAGAAATTGTATTTGCTTATTTTGCTTGTAAATCTGTCAGTTAATTTAGTCAGTGATTTAACGAGGATTCATGTGTTCATGTGTTTCATATTCATTTTTAAAAACAATTTCAAAAACAACGCTTTTCTTTTTTTGTGATAATTCGTAAGCGTTAAAATACAGACAGATATCTGTTAATAAGCAAATAAATACATTTACTTAAAAGGATGATGTAACTAATTTGACCACTAGTGGCGCTAAAAAGAACATTGGTCCAATATTTCTTAAAACATTAATTCATTCATTCATTATCCCCCGCTTTATCCTCTATTAGAGTCGCGGTGGGGTTCCCCATGACCATCAGACACTGGGAGAACATGGAAACTCCACCCAGATGGGGATTCGAACCAGGAATCCCTAGTGCTTAGAGGCGAATGTGCAAACCACCAAGCCACCATGCCGCCCTTTCTTAAAACAGTTATATGTATTTAAATTTATACAATATATTTTTATTCATAGCACATTGTGGTAAATTGTGTGCTAAAACTAAAAACAAAACAAATCAAGAAAACCTTCTGGTGTTCTCAGTTCTTTGGAATTAAAAAAAATAAAAGTAATTGATAAAGTGATCTATATTTGCCTATTGTGTTTAAACACAGAACTGGTCCACATTTAACCCATTCAGACATTGAAACACACACATGCACACAATAGTGAAGTGAGTACACATAGCCCTTTACTTGGCGCCCTGGGAGCAATTAGGGTTGGGTGTTTTGCCCAAGGGCATTTCGGCCATAGCACTTGGTGGTACTGGGAATTGAACCAGGGACCTTCAGATCGCAAGTCTTAGTTTTATACGACTGCACATGAACATGCGTAGATACTTGGACAGACGGTATTTTGCTAGTTTGGTGTCTGTGATGTTTTTAACAAGGTAATTAACAAAGTTCCATGTTCTCCCCGTGTCTGCGTGGGCTTTCTCCGGGTTCTCCGGTTTCCTCCCACAGTTCAAAAACATGGATCAAGGTCAAGTGTATTCTCAAAAATTGCCCCATATAGAGTGTGTTTGTGTGTCTGTCTGTGTGAGTGAGTGTGTGTCCAGCGATAAAATGGATCAGATAGATTAGATAGATAGATTGACCCTGTCCTGGGTGTATCTGCTGCTCAAAACATTGCTGCTTTAAGACTATGTGGTATTTTAAAAAGCACTATAAAAATAATTACATTTGAACATAAAACTATTATATATTATTAAGTGTAAATCATAAACTGTACAGTTTACAAAACAGTTTTCTTTAACAAAACTGATTATTATGTTACATCACATTATATATAAAGTTAGATCTTTTGTTTTGTCAGTGACCTAATTTATGCTTGGTGTTACATTAATGTCTCATTATTCTACACTGTTCTTGTCAAACAAACGAAGGCCATTATGAAATCCAGGCTTTAATCCACTCCATACAGAAGGGTGTGTCTCAAATGGGCGGTGAGTGACAGATGTGTGCTTGGTTTTGACACTGACACACTACTACTTAACTGTGTGCTGTGTGACAGTTTTACTTCATAACACAATTTTAAAACTGTCTAATATTTATGCTCTGCCATTGCCTGTTAATTTTTCCCCCAAAAAGCTTGTAATTGGTCAGCAAGTGCTTTGTTTTTTTTTTTGTATGATTGTATTGTCATTATGTTCCACATGAACAAATGGGAACAAACATTGGGAAAGGCATATTTTTGTTCCTTAATATATTTTATATCAGATCTTCATATATATCTTTTTTAAACAAACATATAGTGTACATTAAAATAATTTAAGAAAAATATTCCTATAGTAATTTTCTTATTGCTGTGTTCAGCTATGGAAAGTTGTGTTCAGCTTTATGAACAGGTTTTCAATAGTAGATTGGTTTAGTTCAGAGTAATTATCTATCCAACCAACCACTTAGGTAAAACCTTGTTTGAAAATCTATTTCCATTAGGCATGGATTAAAACAAATGAGGCCCAGCTCACAGTCATTGTTCAACACCGCAGTGTGTCTGCCCTAAACATGTCAAACCCTCTTTATTTATAGTGTAGCTGGTATTTGTGTACAATGTTGATTTGATCCTGTTTTACTTCATGCTCATTTTCAGCAGTCTAATTTCTTGAGATGATCCAATCATATAGCATTTTATTGCACAAAATTATAAAAAATGTAAGAAATAAAGAGTGACTTAAAATGTAATTTATCACAAATTAGGTCTAATTGCTGTAACAGTTTATGATTATGTTTTGTTTACTATGCTTACTTTCTTTTCCCACTAACAGAATAAAATTCTAACTTAAACTGTTTATTAATTGCATTTGCATTTTTAGGTTCTAAGTTTAAGGCAATAAAACTTTAAAACATAATGCTGGGGAATTTTAGGGTGAGTGCTGACAAGTCTTCTAAAACATGGTTTTAAAAAAAACTTTTATGGTTTTACCAAAAGAAAGAAATTCGGCAACCTATTGTGCAACCTATGGATGAAAGCTTTCCACATTAAACCTGCTAAGTAAAAAAGCTTTAACATAAAGACTTTAACATAATTTTTGCCGATAACTTAAACACAGATATGAGGTTTTGTAGTTAGAAAATCAGTGCAATATGTTTATAAAATCATAAAATAGTGAGATTAACAGTGAGAGAGTGAGTAGCATGCCAGAGGATTGAGAATTGGCAATCCTGTACAAAATAAGCATCTGGTAATAATCTAGAATTATAAGTATTATTGTAGTATAATAATTAGCAAACATTTTTTACTGTAAGAAAACAACTGTGCCATGTTATTAGTTGTTTTACAATTGAGGTAAAATCTTTTACCTGCATGTTACTTGATGTAGATTTAATTTGTCCTGCATATTTATTTGACCACCTTCGTGACTCTCAGAAGACTATAAAGGCAGACTGACACAGTGCTGTCACTTACTTTCACTTCCATGCAGGAGTATTTTGAACCAATAGAGCAGTAATGTTAAACAGCTTCCCTTAAAGTCATGCATCTTTATGCTGTGAATAGTTCATTGGTTCCCATTAACTGACAAAGAGAAACCTGCTGAATCTTATCCGGCAGTTCAATCGGCTGTTTTACCAATGAGAAAGTGTCGCTTGGACATGAAGTCAAGGTTGAGCCATGAAAAAGTATAATCTGGAGTTACACATTTCCAGTACTATACCTCTTCACCAAACAATTCTGCTGTCTGGGGTTTTGCGCCTACAATTGGCCTGTAACTTTAAGCCATTGTGGGAGTTATTTAGTTATTAACCAGCAATAGCTGATCCATTAGATCAGCATGTCGTTCCTCACCTTCACATGGCCTTGCATGCTTACAGGATTTAGGTTTCTGATTTCTAAACATTCTTTAGCTTCAGTAATTCAGCTGGGAGTCACTGGGATGTATCCCTGATCTGTAAACCCTGAATTTAATCTTGCTTTTTAGATTTTTTTTTACAAAATAAATTGTTGTTTGTGTTGGTACACTGTTTAACACATGGTTCAGTGAGAAAATCACTGAGGACATAAAAATAGAATGAACCGTAAAACAGAGCGCAGTGAGCAGTTTCAGGTCTTGAGGCCCAATGTTGCAACTTCTCTTTGGTCTAGTGCACTTTCCCTGATTAAAAAGAGCTCTAACAGAGATTGGATAAGAGAGAGAGCGAGAGAAGTGAGTATTGTAATAAAATGATGAGAAAATGATAGCTGCAAAAGGGCAGTAACACACATCTACTGCCAATGGAGGAAATAATTTCAAGTGTCCCTCTTCACTAAAAAATGGATTGTGAATGAGAAAACGACTGCATGTCATGTGTGTGTTAGTAATTGAAATAGCTTTTCTAAAAAATAAGGTTAATTGTTTTTTCAGAACAACTGAGAAAATATTCCTAGTGATTATGACTTAAAACTTCACCTTGAAAATTTGCATAAATTAGTTAATAAATGTGCTAAAGATGCTCTGAAATACTCCACAAAATTAATTAGCTGTTAATCAGCATGGCTAATTTTTTACTTCTCCTTCCTTGCTTCAGTGGTGTCCATAGTTTCCCGCTTACATGCTGATCGGAATCTCTACCCATCAGCTGGAGTGCTGTTCGTCCATGTGCTAGAAAGAGAATACTTTAAAGGGGAATTTCCTCCATACCCAAAGCTAGGTAAAATACCCATTATTTTCTTGTATGTTTTTATGTATGTATGTATTCAGTATACTTCATTGTGTCTTAGCGAATTTAATTTAAAAAGCTAAAAAGTGTTATCATATGCTGAATATAAATAGGATTGTGGGCATGATTAGCACTAATTGTGTGAAATACAGGTAAACACCCTAGACAAATCACAAGTCCATCAACCACAGGATTCTGAGATAACATGGTGGATGACTCTGGGCGAAAATACCTAACCTTCAGCCAGAACACAAAAGATGCTAAAAAGATACAGTTAACAAACAAAACTATTATAATAAAAAGCAATGTGAAAATACCTCTAGGCATATTCCACTCCTACTACATAATACATAAA